>JAAXNX010000203.1:0-39557 GCA_036491905.1 Folsomia manolachei
ATGGTATGGATTTGACTGCAGTTTACTAAAGAACTTGGTTAAATTCTGTAGCAAACTATGCACTTTTCCATGCAAGTGTATTTCTCGCCGATTTCGGGAGATTCAGTTGAATGACGATTTGAAATAAAAATCAAGGAATAGAAAAGATCGGATACAAAAGTCTGAAATCAGTTCAACCTCAATGAATCCTGTTCCGGAAGGAAGTTGTACAACGATCGAGGTATGGAAGGATAATACTGTAAAACCCGGTATAAAATTGTATTGCAAGATTTTGTATAACTCAAGAACAGAGAACAGAACGGATGTCTCAATCTTCGGGAATGAGTTCAATCTCAATCCTTAGGTAATATGTGTATACTGCTCAAAACTACATATTATACTTACAAGATTCCTCATTACAAACAGATCCAACTAGTAAACTTATAAGTTAGCTGAACCTTGCCAACTTTTGGTGCGGTGTTTGCCATTAGTTTACATACATTCACTTTTTTTAACGCGTCCAAAGTTTGGAGATCCAACCAACTCCACCCTTGCCAAAATAAAATGCGAGACTCATACAAAATCTTGTAGATGTGTAGTGAATCATTACATAAGGTGAAGCCCACACAGGTTTACACAGTTTGTAGTTTAGTTAGTCTTTGTTTTCAGAGGTAATAGATGGATTTGGATACAGAAGAATCAGGTTCGACTTATTTTGCATATGAAGTACAACTTCAAGTCAAGATGAGTTCGATAAGGTTTGTCATTTTTTTAGTGTTTCGTGTGGGTGGACACAGTTCTAGTTTAGTTGGAGTAACTACACGTTCTATTAAGAATGAAATGTTTTCTAATTAATTTTGTGGATCTGATGCATTATCCAGAATGGAGAGCTCATCTGAAGTATGCTTAATTGAAAATTAATTGATTACAATACAAGCACGGAGCCGAATTCTACCAATTTAATCTATAAAAAACTTTGTTTTTTCGCAATTTTTCATAATTTCTAAAAAGTTTCCAATACCCGGAGAAAGTCAAGATTACTGATACTGCGACAAAATTGCGTAATTTCCTCCTTTCACTCAAGAATCTTACAACTTTTTTATTCGTGGATTAATGATGGATCCCCTCCGGGAATTCGGACGTCCGTGATGACAAACTGGAAATTCACGCACGGAATTTTGATGGATTTTTATTACATTGTTAAAATCCATCAAAATATTTGGTCTGAGCGTCACTTGACGAAAGTTTATGTCCTCAACATTAATTGCGAAATTTTATAAATTTGAATTATATTCTAGATTTTCCACTTGTCGATGGCGAATGTAATTTTTATATTTCAAATGTCCAATAGAATTTCCAGTAAACGGTACTTTTCAATTTTTCTCCGGAATACAATATGTAAAGCCATTGTACTCTAATGATACCATTGTATTGTGTTTCATTTCTGGAAATGAAGTCATTTAATTCATTCCCCTCACGTACCCCAGAAATGACCAGGGGTCTTTTCTCCCCAAATCTAGAGTGGTTCTAGAACCTAAGCCAGTTACTAGCAGTCTAATACTAATACCTGTGTATTACATGTTTCACCGGAAGGTTCTGTCGGTCTGAGTGTGATGTGGTTTCGATGTGATCTTGATCTCGTCCCAATCTTACATCCGACTTTCTTAGGCGAAGCTTTTTTATCGGATCAGGTCATGATTTTATTTTCCTTTGAACTGGAGAGTGTGAAAAGAAACGGGCTGGATTCTCACCTTAAACTTTCTTTTGGACTTTCACCTCACTTACTCTGAATAAGTCAGAGGAAGAGCAAACTTTGACTCTGGTTAAAAGAGAAAGTGGATGAAAAACAAATGTTCGGAGGTGAGTTTGGTCAACCTTTCTCCGATTTGTTTAGGTAGAGGATCAGATTCAGAGTTGGAAGAAGTTCGATGTAATATTTATTGGGATTCTGGATCGAAAATTTAACGGGTAATTTTTATTTCGTATTGTTTCTGTCATTATCACAGTGTAAAAAAGGGAAACCGAATTTGCGAATTACGCCAGGCGTTATATTTGCAATTTTAGTTCTTCAAGATCCTTATCTCATGCTCAAATACAAGCTTTTCGAAATCTCTCGAACAAATATTTGTTCTTGATTCCTTTCCTCCTTAATTTAAAGAGTGAAAGTCAGCTCACGTCCAAATTCCTTCTCCATCAGAATCCTGTGACGGGATTGTCCTCTATTCCTAGATCTGTTCAAACCATCCAAGTCTGAGTGAAAGTGCGTGTCTTCCGAGGATTTGTATTTTCTTCTCTCTCCGTCTCAACCATCATCCATCAATCTTTGCAACACGTTCTGTGTCAAACCGTGTACATGGCATGCCACTCAGTGACGCCTACCACGCCCAATTTGACCCGTTTACCTGGAATTCGCAGTGATTACAAGGATATTTTTGGCGGATTGTAAGCAAAAAAACAAATACTATTCATCCACAACTTTTCATCCCCTGCAGAGATCTACGTACGGACAATGCATACACAAATCAGGACCACAAAGGATCACAACTGTGTCTCAAACACGAAGGTGTGCCGTCACAGGATTGCCTTGCAAGTTGCAATTTATTCCCAGATGTCAGTCGGAGTCAGTATTAAAAAACCCGGGTATTATAAGACACAACTTGCTTTCACTCAGGAAGTGAAAGCAGTCCGTGATTCCCTTTTGAAGGTCTTTGCCATTCCATGTCATGAGCCAATTGTTGTGTGATGTTGTTGGTCTGTTACGTGTCCCAATCAATTTATTGTAAGGTTTCTTACCATGCAATTTGTTGTATCTTGCACGGTATCATTTTTTATGATGACCTTCACATTTTGCAGGCAGCCTTTTGTTTTGAGGAGGGTTATACTCAGAATATTTTTCAATCCTTTCCTGTGGTTTAGAGTTACATTTTTAGAGGAAGTATGCCATGAAGCCTAATTTAATTTTGGTACGTGGTTTCCTTTCCTTTGGGCAAGGCCATGTGGCAAGGTTTCCCTTTTTTACCTGGCTTTCTTTACCTTGAATAAGTCGAAGAGTCGTCCATCCGACCTAGTTCGGAGTAGGTCAGCTATACTCAGAAAAGAATGACAAAGAAATGACCGGCATTGAAAATCCATAAGTTCTATATACACTGGCTCCTCTTTTCACTTAATTAGCATATTAAATCATAAACTATATCGGACTAAAGACTAGGATGGCAAACTTTCTCGGGGAGAAAGCTCAAATTCTAATTTAGTGCCGGCATATTTACATATGTAGTGATAACTGTATGAGCTGTTTAACCTCGACCTCATAATTCATAAAATATTATGTGAGTATTCCTTCTTCGGCTTTATTAATGCGTGACTAATTACTGGAAAAATTAGAACTGACTTTTGAACATATGATGGAAATTATAAGTATGTAAAGCTCTGAACTGACCTGCTTCTTGTCTTTTTAAGCTATTAATGGGTTTTAAGGAAAATGTTAATTGCATGCTTTTTTACAAAATCAATATTTTCCCCATTATACCCTAGCTTTCATTAACTTTCTTTATTTTTCATACAAACCCATTAAAAAAATTACTTTTGCTGAAACCGAACCCAATCTTTGGTATTTCTATTTCGCAACCTATTTCGTAATTAATTTATATAATTAACAGATAAAATCCGTAACCGATTCGAAAACCTAGCATAAAAATTTTGATCTAAATTACGATTTCAGTTTTGTAAAGTAGTTACGTGTGAACTTTTTAAAATTATCCATGCCCATTATTTCAATCGCAAAGTTTTTACCATAAAACATCTCTTTTCTTATTCCCAATTTCTTTCAATTCTCAACTTGTTACCTTCGTCTTTGTAAACTGATGGATTTTTTTCAGAAGCAACCATTTCTGTTCTCTACTACCAACTTATACCTACCTGAATTGGTTGTATATAATGAGAAAAAGGACGTAAAATAAATTTAGCAAGTGTCTTTACCACTGGTGAAGTACTACCGTTCCAACTACATAATAACCCACCCACCACAAAGTAATGGATTTAATAGCTTTGCTGGAGAGTTGCGGATTTCCTTGCATCTCCATCGGTTTCCTGCCTCGAATTTTGAAGCTCAAGTCTAACTTGAGCTTCTCTGTTGGATTAGGTAACCTGCAACCAAATAGAAATGAGGGTAGTTGGAAATTCTGGAATGACTATGGATTGTAATTTAACCAGAGAAAGAGAGAAAGTTAATGTAAAGTGGTGGAGGTAGAAATAGAAATAAAACTAGAAACAGACCCACCAACCAACTACAATTACTGCAGTTAGTCCTCATTAAAGTTGCAATTAGGATTTTATTTCGTGCTCTCCTTTCTCCTTGGTACTTTCTCTACTTTCTCCGAGGTTCAAGACTTGAACTTCAAGTGCGTTCTCTTCCTTATTGGAATAAATATTCGGAACCTTTGTATTTAATTTATAGTGAGATACACCAATATTAGTGAAGGTCCTTAAATATGTCCAGTTTTTTATGGATTTCCAAAAATTGTTGTGGCTGGTGTGACTGATTTTGATTTTGAGGTCTGACTTCTGTCAAAAGTTCTCAGTCTTTCCATTGACATTGTTGCCCTTATTTATTGGATAATGGGTGATGGGAAACTTTACCGTTCTTTTACACACAAACACGTAAAAAGGTTCGTTGCATCCATTTCCAGATAGAACGCTGCAAGGAAAACTTGCAAACTCAATTTCCAAGTATTGATCTCATCCATTCTTGAAAACAAACCGGATACGGAGTAGGCAATCAGAACCAGGCCAAGAGGGTCGTGGCTCTGCGTTAAGCTTATCCATAAACGTAAATAATTCCAGTACAGGCTAAGAAGTACCTTAACCAATACAATGAACACAATACCAGCATAACTAAGTTGTCCTTCTTGGAGAAAGTTTCCGCTTCAATTCACTCAGTACACAAAAGAATAAGGAAATTGCTAATCCAATGCCTGAAGCAGAGTTCAATTCAATTGCTACTCAAGTGAATTCAGGAGTTGGACATAAATTCAGAAAAGAAAAGAAAGAAATTGGCGAACAAAGCCGGGCCAAAAATTTGCCTTCATGAAAGTTTTAGGCTCTAAAACTCTCCTCACTTTGAGCCAAATGCACCTCGAACAAAAAAATGTTTGTAGCAAAACTCTAACAAACAATAATTGACATTGACACGACCCAGCTTTCAAATCTAATCTGACATTTGTATACGTGATTATCTCAGGGTTTATTCATGACTGAAATTATTTGCAAATCGGGCTAATTCCTAATTTACTTCTATCAATCAACCACCCATTTCCACTTCCGTCTCTAAATGATTAATATTAATTTGGCTCAGTGTCTGTAAGTTCCTAGCTGCATTACCACAACCAGCCTGCTCTACTTTTGCACATTAAACCTTGAATAATTGATTACCTTGCAAAATTCTCTTTATTAAGATTCCTTTTAAGGAATAACACCCAGCAAACCCATAATAATTTCGGGTTTATCTGTGCCATGTGCTGTATCATCACAAGAGAAACTCAAAAACAGCAGGGTTGCTGTATATTAATAATGAAAACGCAATAAAATTATGGCCGAGTTACGGTATCTGCATAGTCCTAGAATTTACCTGCTATCATAGCCCTGCTATTATGGTGGTGCTATGTGTCATGCCGGGCATGATGGAGATTAATGCATAAAGTTGATGCCCGACATTCGGTTTGGTTTGGTTTTCGGTGTGAGAACGGAATAGAGTAGGTTTTGTGGGGTGGGGTAGATGTTATGCAAATTCGCAATATTCATTTCATGGTCACCTACCAGTCCACTCCCACAGTGCTTTACTTTTTGGAAGGAAAACTTGACGGAGAAAGTTGGCTGAACGCCTTTTATTGAAGGTTGCAATACCTGGAAATGTACAGTCACAAAACAAACAGTGGCAAAAATTTCAAGAAATTTGATACCATAATGCTTTTTAGTACCAACTTTCTCCTGGAGAAAATAACGCGATTCACAGCTACGGAAGAAAGTTTGTATGCGTTTTATTTTGGTTTTTAGAGTTTCTTTTGGTCCGTAGGTATAATCAAGCAGAGAGAAGTGGAGGTATTCATTAAATGCTATGCAGCATGTTTTATTTTATGCCGGTCTTTACGATTATACACTTAGTACCAGTAAAGTAAGGTAGGACAAGGAATTGGTTTCCTTTAATGCCTCAGATATGCAAAGGAGTAGCTCGAGAGAAAGGTCAACTAGAACTTTCTCCTTGCATTGGACGGACATGCACATATGATTATGGCATGATTTGCTCTACTTGTAAAACGTCAAGTGTGCAAATTCCATGTGCAAAATTTAGACATGCCAACCCTATCTGGAGAAGGGAGTCATTTAAGGGGATAAATAAAATCCCAACTAATTTAGACGTAGTGTCGACTGTGGTTGGGGAATAAATTTATTAAATTTTCGATAAAACATCGTGATTAGGGTGGACATTTCGTGACATTTTCTATAACAATCATTCAAATTGTTGGGAGAGTGTACAATTTGCAATGCTTATTCAATTTGTGTACAATTTGCACACATTTCCCAGATATATAATTTGTGTGGTACAGTCAACAGTCGTTACCATTTACAAGATAACCTCATAATGGAAAAGAAAATAATTTTCTATTCCCAACGACATAATTTTGATTAGAGTTTTGCATCTACTTAAATTTCACGACACATGTCAAATTCGTTTGTAATGTTAGTACAAGTCAACTTCAAACAGGAGCTCCAATTATCATAACAATGACTTTGATAACCAAGCATCAAATGGTTCTACAATCCATTAAGGATTTTGCACATCATCGCATAAAACTCCTTGGCTTACTCCTTAAAGTAAAATTGCAAGTTCAAAGAAAGTCGGCAAAAAAAACACAATGAAATTACGCTGTCCACTCTGCTCCGTAGCATATAACTCTGCAAATTGCAGACTGCAACGTTCTTAGGCTTGGCAGAACAATGTTCTGCAAAAAAACGTGCTAAAATTTACCAGGTAATCCCCAACATTCATAACAAGACCACACTAAAGATCTGGAGAAGGGTCATATATAGCCCGTAATATTTAATGGGAATACCATCCAACCATTCTATTTCTAGTATAAATTTTCTACCTTACCCTCAACTTCAACCTACTACCCTACCTCTTCCGTGGTACCGAAAAACTAGCTCCCCACACCCGGGTAGTGTCGGTGAGGTCGGGAGGAAACTCAAGTAAGTTGGTCTGGTTTTTGCTGGTGCTGCTGTATTTGCGATTTCCGTCTCGCAGAAAGCAGTTCGCATCTCAGCACATCCCCGGATAGAACACAGCAGGATTTTCGGGTATCGCGTCCAAAAAGAAGAACATTTCCATCCCACGTTTCGCTTCATTTACCCATAAACCCATTTTTAACTTGGACAAGTTTCGAATATTTTTGCAAGAAAGTGCCACTCCAGCAGAGACACTCAGACAGATATAAACAGGAGTATAAATAATATATAAATCATTTAAAGTAAGAGCCTCCAGGATTGTCCGTTTCCTGAAAGCTTTCACTTACCAAGATACCAAAAGAAGGAGGAATAACATCTAAATTTTATAAAGCAGTGTTTACAACAGAGCCATAGTATGTTAGATACAATGTAATAAGACGTAAGGACAAGGCACGTCATGCATTTAAATGGCGGACGTAAGGACAGCCATCTAAACATTCGAAGGGTTTAATCAACATGAGGAGAAAGTCGCAGTGGAATGGGGTATTGTTTGCGGCACAATAGCAACAAAGACGTTATTCTTTCTCGTTAGTTGGAGAAAGGGAAGATAAGCAATTTTGAGGAATTGAACATTTCCAGGAATCTTGCGGACTTACGTTATCAAGCTGGATGGTAAAGAGAGCAATAAAGTTTTAAGATTTGATTGGATTTGGATTTCACTGCACTCTCACTGCAACTGTGTCCCTGCACCAGCTTCTGACACCTTTTTTATGCACCTGTAATTTTAGCAATAAAAAATAAATGTAATCCAATTCTCTCCTTAAGCAAATGACAATTCTTTGCCAATCGGCTAATAATGCGTTGAGATTTGAAGCTTTCTTTTAATGCTGCTCGCTACCATTCACCCGCTTTCACGCAGAGATTTCAATGTTTGCAAAATTCTAATGTTTGCAAAATTGTTTCGCACACTATTTCAAACACCTTTGCTTCGTCCCCAATAATCCCTGTGTGGCAGATGGTCAGTGACAAGAAGTCAATACTGTGTTACACAAGAAGACACTTTAAAATTCCACAATTACGCAATAGTGATTCAGAAAAAGTCACCAGAGAAATGGTGCAATTCTTGCGAAACATTTCCGAGCCTGGAATTGCAATCACAGCCGACATTTCCTGTCCATTGGATATCTGTTCTTGTTTTTTACGAGGTTTTTTATTTTAGCGTAATTTATATACCCCGTTCCAAAATGAAATTCAATACGATACCAAAAACAAGGCAACCTCGATTCGTTACTAAGATTAGACCACAAACAAAATAAACCAAACTTTGAACAAGTTTAGAAAGTTCAGTTTTAAAAATCATTTTGAATTTTAGGATTTTATGCACGATTCTGATAAATCCCTGTCTTCGACTATCCGACTACCAACCTAATCCAATCCTGTCAACTTTTACTTGTTTAAATTCCACGGCTGGCCAATTCTGTGCATGCTTCGCAAACTTTGAGTAAATTCCAATAAATTCTCATCCCTCTACCTTTCACATTACCTGCGCAGCTAGGATAAGCAGCTAAGATAAGCTTAGCTACTTGCAATTTTTAAAGTTTGTCTTCATAAATATAGTCGTGTGGTTGCAGTCAGTTTTTACAATTCAAATTTGCTTACCTGACATCCACCATATTGGTAACTGGTGACCTGAAATGCTTCATTATTCTCTCTACCAGATCTTGCATAAAAAACCAGATTGTGTTTTGTTACCCTGAAATCAAAATCTGTAAACAGATTCCTAACTTTCCTTGACTTGACTTTGGCACTCCGGATAAATACGTAAATGCATCTTTTCCACTACTGTAATAAACTCAAACCATCTAAATCCAACACTCACGCTAAGATCTTGTCTTTGTCTTGAATGTTGGATGGATAACTCTGCCAAATCTCATCGTTCAATCTCATCTCCAACTTGTGTCTAGATCCGACATAACCAGCCAACGAGCCAAACTTGTGACTAACAAAACAAAACCAATCCGCAATTCCGCACTTCATCTATTCCCTCTTGTGTAAAGAAATGTGGCACTATTCTAAGAGAAAATATAGCTTCTTGTTTCAACTCACTTTGTGATTTGGGCCAAAGCTGTAAACGGAGCGGGTATATTTTAGATATATCGATATATCACAATGGAAGGCAGCTTATCAGTTTCAGTTTGAATCACATCACGTCTATCCTTATCCACGTCGCTTTTTAGAGTAATGGCTTAGCTCAGCTAAGTTAGCTGGTCCATCAATAGGATGGAATGGTGAAACACTAAAAGCAAAAGGAAGTAACTAAACGAAAGTAAACTATCAAGTTTTTTTTGGTATTATTAGCTTCAGTCATGGGTAGTGCTAGATTCTGAGAGAATTCTGTAGTGTATTGTGTTGCAGAATGAATTTTTTGTAGTAATTGTTCAAAATTTTCCGTAGATTACTCATTTACTACGAGATAGTGATGTTGTCTGTCCGCAAGTGTTTTTTGAAGCAGTAATTATTTATGGTAATGATAGACAGGTTTTTTTGCGGTATTAAAGTAACGAGCTTGCTGAATTCCTTTGTGTGACCTTGTCCTACAATTGTTAGATTGAACAATACAGCATTTTTTTAAAGAAGCAATATCCTTTGAGCTATGTTCACCGTTTTACAGCCACTTATTTAGCTACTTGCGGAGTGGAGTAAAGATATTTAACTAAATTGCAATATATTCGCACTGGTTGCAAAATAGTAGCAAAACATTTCCACAAACTCCAAGACCTTTGTCAGCAAGCTACTGAATTGCAATGAAAAAATAAAATAAAGTAAATCAAGCCTAGTTATCTAAACTAGGACATATCTCAAGTATAATCAATGGAGAAAGCGGAATTGCAAAAAACTATATTACAACACTTTGAACTTTAGAAAAGATTTTGCATTTGCATTTTTTTGCATGAATTGTAATGCATTACATTGCGCCAATCCTTCGCATGACAGGGACACATTTCATTTCTCACTTTATTACATTTTTGTGTAACCTTCTGCTAATAAAAAGTTTTATTATCTTCGTTTCCGCAAATGCAGTGTTGACTCGAGTCCCGTATAGTTATCGGGGAGGGCTTGTGTATTACCTAGTTAGTGTGAGTATTGCTTTCCACACCGCTAAAAATTCATTATGGTTATTTTATTTATTTATAGTTCCTACTGCTGATATATTACTTTATTACATGGCAAGGGAGTACATGCACAATCACTCACTCGCTTTGCTAATAACTATTAAAATTGTAAGCAATAAATTTGTAAAATACGATATGAACAACAAGCCCTAAATTCAGGGTCATATTTTTAATCTGTGTCCTTGTATAACTGCAACTGGAACTAATTTCTTGAGAAATGGTAAAATATAAGATATTACAAAGAATATCCTTATATTTTAGCGTTAACAAGTAGCTCTATAATTACCATTCACTCTTCAAAGAGTAATCAACATCAACGACTTAAATTAATTGAGGAAACCTCACAATACAACAGAACGAATCTAGAGAAAGTCATCTCTTCCCTTTGATTTGTACAAGACCAAGAAAATGAAAAAAATATGACAACTTTCTCCACCAACATTGCTTTCTCCTATCAAGTTGTAGTCTACAACCTTAGTGAACTTCGCAGCAATTCTTTTTTCCATCAACTCAACACTCCAACCACACCACGAACCATGAAATCCTATAAAAATATGGCGTTAAGACAAGTCTCATTCTGGAGAAAGTCGTCCATCCAATTTATAACCCAATCCAGTCCCAGTCTCCTTGATGCACAATGCCTACATTAACTTAGTAACTTGAAGCTCAAGACCTGGAACCAACTTTCTCCAGCTAACTTGGTCCACTTGTAGTTCCTCAGAAATTCTGAGGAATTCTCTCCGTATTCATCTATCCCTGGTCTCTTTACTCCCTCACTTGAACAACTTCCATCTCTTCAGGGTGGTTGGGTTATTTGCCCAAGTTGAAGTTGAGTCAGTGCAGTGTGTGCCAAAAAGTGCATAATTTTTGACTCCGCAAAACTCTTTGGAATCCCAGTTCCCAGACCACATTTCAATTTCAACCTGCCGGAGAGAAAGTCAAAATTTTAATCCGGCTCATCTCATCTCATCTTTCTCAAATCGTCAAATTGTTCCCTAGTAAAGTAAAAAGTAAGGTGGTTCAAACCCTTCTAGACTCAGCTATAAAGTTGCTGGTGTTCCAGTGTAATTTTAGTTGGATCCCATACCATCGCATGGGTGAAGTCGTAACAATAAAAAAGTAAAATAAAAAATAAGTGTTACAATTCTCCCATCAGAAGAAACTGAGCTGTGCGTACCTGGTGACGAAGTGAATTTCAGGACTTTCTCTGGATATGAATTGTTGTCCCATTTTCATTGTTGGAAACAATACAAGAAATAATTTAAGTGCCGAAAAAGAGGGAAACAAACAGCATTATTATTACGACAGGCGTTCCCTGAACTTCAACTCTAACCAAGTCTTCTTTGGGGATGAATAAATGGTGAAATTAAACTAAACCGAGTGTTTTACTATTTGGCTCTCTGTGCATACTTATGCTACAATCGACATACATGACTTGGCCAGAACAACGGTGTGGTTGTGAGACAAGACATCCCAAACTTTTATTCCCTTTACAAAATGTGTAATGTTGGAACAAGACACACCACAACAGTCAACTACAACCAGCGTCAGAATAATTAATCAAGCCTCTGTGGTGGATGGAGTGGCCTAGTTCCGTGGTACAGTAACCATTTACCTTGGCGCAGATATTAAATAACAATAGAATACTTTAAAGCAGTTGGAATCGTGATAAAAGAATATAAATTGTTATTTCAATCCGCTCAATGGACTGAGCTGGACTCTGGTCTAGCCATAAATGTTTAATAAGCCTGGAGAAAGTATTGTGGTGCTGCAAACTACAATTTTTGTAAGGCAAGCAAAATTCGCAAAAACAAATATCGACGGTACAAATATCGAACGAACGTCTTGTCCAACGTCTCCATTACCCGGCCAGGGTTTCCGAAACCCGGTTTCGACTCCCTGGTGTTTAAAGCGTTTTCTTGTCTGCGAGTAGATTTTTACTTTGCCAACAAAGTTCTCGCGATGTGATGTTAGTTGACGGCAGTAAGAAAAAGAAGTGTAAGTGGCATGACATTCATTGCTGAAGTGTAGTGAGTGGAAATGCTAAAGGAATAAGAACCAGGGGCAAGGAGCATTTGTCACAAACAAGGAGTAAGGTTGTGGATCGATTTTGGTCAATATAAATAATAAAATGATTTGGATCCATAAATTGAACATAGGTTAGGTCCTTTTACGACGGCTATTTGGATGCAATGCCAACTTATTTGCGAAGGCAAACGTGGCTCATCTGGCTGTAATTTTGCCAATGAAGCCAACAAATGGGGACTCAATTGATTTTCAAGAGGGTAAAGTTGTGCTGGGTAGTAAATGTTGGAAATCTTATTCAGGCTAAAGTAGATGATAAGCCGCAACAAAGTTTGGAGACTAAGTTAAAATTCTTGCATGCAAATAATGATTGCAAAAAATTGCAATCAAAGCCTACAATCTTTGTATTCCTATATATCATTATTTGTCTCCCTCAAACAAGAGCAATGAGATAGTTTCGCAGAAATAAAACAAATATATTTTTTGTATCTCGACCGATTGTTCTTTTTGCCATTTCAAAAAAAACAAGCCACGAATTTACTCAGCCTCTGTTTTTTAGCAGAATTGGAAACCTTTTTTGTACCAAGTCCCGTCAGTTTCAAAGCTTTATTACTCCCAAAGGCATTTCTTCCGATTTACGATTACTCCACCTCCATCAAGTCCTTGGAACTGGGGTAGGAAATTCCTACAGAATAACAGACAGCATTCAATTCTGTCTTACAATTCTGCATTAGTTTTACGGTAGTTTCTCCCACTCCCAGGACTAATGCTGTATAAATAATTTGCGAGATTGTGTCAGCGGAAATTGCCATTTCTTTTTAAGAGGCTTAAACCATGTTGTGCTTTGCATAACGGATTTTTTTGCGAGTAATACTTTATTTCCCTTGAACTCCAACTTAATTATATTTATGTAGTAAGAAGGAAATGAAGTGAGGGCATGTTAAAATAAATCCTGGGTTTAGATTTCCTATTTCCATCAACACCCCACTATAATTGTCCCGTACATGATACTACTTAATCGGTTGGCAATGCTGGTAATATTTTGGCAATATTTTGCAAACATTTTGCAAACATTTCGCAAATAAATTTTTGGCAACTCTTTCAGTTGAGTAGGGATTCATCTGGCATTTTTCTTGTGTGACTGGTGTGGTCTAAAATGATGGAGTGAGATGGTGAAAGGTAATGGCGGAGGGTGTGTGGCTGCAATTTAAGAGAAAGGATCATGGAATGATGGATGAAGGGTTGGGTAATCGTAATTCATCAAAATGTTGGATTTTCTCAACAAGTTGGGTCTAGGGTGGAATTGGGGTTGGTTATTAATATTAATCGGATCTTGTTCTGAGATACTGGGAGAAAGGCAGGATGGTTAAAGCGTACAAGAAAAAAAATGTATTGTTTAATTAAGAATGAATATTAATCTTTAACCCTTTCGAGAATTTATCTGACTCTAATAAAGTAATAATAATCTCGTGTAAAATCATTATGTCGCAATTCTACAACAATTTACAATTCTGAAAATTTAAACTTTCTCATTCTGTTAGTATTACGTAATTCAATCACATCTAACAAACTGTATCTCGAATGCTTTTAACTTTATTTACAATAGTTATAAAACGCATTTAAATGTGCAAATGACAAGCTTTTGTTCACTGGCTGCAAGAAAGAAAATTGCTTATTAAATTTTTTTTTGGTTTGCTTTTGAAACACTCTTAATTTGCTATTAGATGCTATCTTTTTTGCTTATGTTTCTTGAAATAATGACTGATCTGTATTTTGGCACGAAAGTGTGGCAAAAATTGGTTGTCTTTGATTACACAAAATAAGTACATACTTCAGTAATTTGATTCTTCTTTTGTTTCTTTTTTACCATCCTTTGTAATTTCGAATTACAACAGGAATCTAGAAAGAGGAATAGAACAAGACAACCTGAACACAACTCACAAAGAAAACATATAAACTGATGGAATTTCGGACTCTGAATCAGATACCAGGAACTTGACTCAAACAAGAATCGTCCCACGAAATTACATTTCTTTCCAGGAAGTGAAAAACAATCTTCTCTACTTTCTTTAACAAGGTAAAATAAAACTCTAATCAGAAATTTGGACCGTAGCAACTTTGAACAATACTGTTCAGATTTCTTTCTGACAAAATTCACCCACAAATACTATTCCCAACATGTCACAAGCCAAGTAACGTATGTACCCAATAAAAAGCGACCTTGAGCTTTATTCTGGTTAAGAGACAAATACTAGAGAATCTGTAAAATGTCTTGTCTTCTGTATTTCTTCGTCATTCTCTCTTTAATCAGATTTCTCTTGTTCTGCCTTCCAGACTTGGGACAGGACACATCCAAGTGGACGAGGATGGTAGTACCATCTAAAGCAAGACAAATTGTGTCGCTCCCAACCAACTTATTGACTCTTGTTCCACAATACCTAATCTTGAAGTAAATCAGTAATGCGTCAGCTGAAGACTAGCGGTAGCCACTTAGTGTAAGTGACTTATGGTCGGATAAGCCGGAGATGAGATCAAATGTGGTTTTCTTGACCAAGTCGTGTTTCTTCGGCTCCAACTGCTAATAATGCGAATAATGTTATAGTGCAGATGAGACATTAGTGACCTATAGGCAGCCAGCTTACAACTCGATAACTTATCGGAGATAAGTGATGTGCTCCGATAAGATCAAATGTGGCGTGGTCTCGGAAAGTGTAATTTTAGTCGAGGTGCTACTTATCTGATGGAAGTTTCTCCGATTAGTTGGGTTCCTTTGTGGGAGGAGAAAACTTTCTCCGGTTAATACTGAGTGACATCTTCACACAGACAATGGATTGATGGAAAGAAAAGAAGGAAATAGTGAATTGTGAGTGAAGTGCAGGAGTTGGGGTGCTATCTACTTTTTTTACTTTCTCCTAATTTCCTGACTTTGCTCAGAATTGGGTTACATTGAGTTACACTAAATATATCCCACCTGTGCAATTCGTGTCCAAGTTTTGTTCTCTTAGGAGAACCCAACCAAACCAACCACAAAGGAATCGATATTGATTTTAGTGGTGAATGAAAAATATCCGAAATTCGGGATTTGAGCGTCCAACTATATTTTGAGGTGAATTATTTGTAAGTCTAAAAAGGTGCTAGAGGGGAAAAGTTGAGTTTATTCACTGAATGGCATACAATTTTAATTTATGACTAATATTCGCAATGCAAATTTCGCATCGTAATTTACCATATCAAATCGTTACTTATGCTAAATGTCGACTAAACAACAATTACTTCAAAAACTTGAGTAATTAGTAAAAGTCTTTTACCTAATTACACCCCATTTTAAGGTTTCTCCAATTGTAACATATGACTAACCAAGAGCTCTACTTTCTCCAATATATCATCCTCCCACCAATACAGTTCTCCTTTAAATTGCAGCCCCTAATTAACCCGGTTCGGTCCGGATAATAAAGTTGCATTAAGTTGGCGAAGAAATCTCATAAATATCAGTTATCTGATGAAAGTTCCCAACTGGCAAATTCTCCTTTACACGCCCACTTACTTCCAGTAACTTTGTCACTTCAGCTTGTCATAAACAATTTTCTGGCTGATTACCCATCCTCCGTCTTATCACAGATTATTTATTGTTTTATGAAATCAACCAATTAATTAGATTCGTTTACTGTGAAATTTGAAGTCAGATTCACCAAGCATACCAGCTAAACCTTGGGTTTGATAAAAATATTGTATCGCCGATAAAACCCGTTCGGATTATTAATCGTGTAATTTAAACCGGGTGAAATCAATACTAAGAGTTCAAAACTCTCAGAGTTTAACTCTGGCTGGGTTCTCATTTTTTGGCTTATCCACCAGTGAAGAATGCTGGGTTTTCTTGTCGGTCTAAGAAAAATAAAATGGGTTAACGGGATATCTTTGAGAAGATAGTCTTCTTTTAGAGATACGTGTATTGTGCCATTCTCTCTTCGATTACAGTTGCGAATTCCAAGTTAACTCGATTTACCACGTTTCCCTCGAATTCAACTCTTACTCAAACTTGTGTCTATAATTAAATGCAAACAAGTTTGTCCAACATCAACATTCAACAACGCTATGGGTGGGACACAGGCAAACCTGCCAAATACATCTTTAAAGGCATCCTTCCGCTAAGTTGTCAAGTGTAGATGCGAGTAAAACTGTTAAATATTTACTCTGTCGTGCTTGAAGAGTAAGTAGTTGGGGTAGTGTATGCAACTAGGATTTTTTTTGGTCCCCACTTGAATACTAACTTGGCTTAGTTGTGTCTTCTGAACTCATTTATCAAAATATGTAGAGCGAAACGAAAAGAAAAGGAGCGACATTTCAAATTATTCACGAAAGGATTTTGAGACAATAGAACAAAATCCTTTTAGCAAATGTTATGGGAAATGTTAGTCACTAAATATGTGACACAAAGCTTGGGATTTTTGCACAGAAAGGGAAGTAATTACGGGGAAATACATAATCGCAACGCTGGAAAGTGTGACGAGTTACCCGTTACGGGTGGCATTTAAAATTTAAACGGGTAAAAAACTGCCGTCACTCTGAATGCAGAGAATGTGATTGATAATTTCGGAGTTGCGTGTTATAATAGTTTACTTGTTGTTAATTATATATGGAAGTCGAGCCAAGAGATGAATGGAGATTTCACAGATTTTTGACAAGTTGACATGACACTGACATGACTGGTATGGCGTGACAGTAATAGTAACACTAGTAGATGGATGATGCTATAAAAATGTGATGAGATGTTAAAAGAATTTTCAATTTCAAATTGCTTATTCGCGAAAATTATGGCAGTCCAAAAACATTTTGGATACCTACTCCAATTTAAAGGAAATTCCTCCACAATAAACTTTCTCCTGGAACGGATTGCATTTGAACAAAATAGGTTAATAATTAAGAGTGCCTTGTAACAGAGTAACTTCTGCCCATTCAAAATATCATTAATCATTCCTTCCCCAGAAACAACAGATCCAGATCCAGCCAAGGTTTTTTCTTTGACTCTGATGAATCGAAAGTAGTTCTGGAACCAGGTACCTTGAGAAAGGTAGGAGGAAACAAGTATTAAGTGCACTTAGCCAAGTGAACCAGCTAAAATAGAATGAAGGAAAAATGTTTACTGGAACTTTGGACTTTCTCTCTTGTTCCTTAATCTTATAAATCTTTCTCCAGCAGAGAAAAGTGTTTGGTTGCAAGTAGAGTACAAAAATTAGCAAAGCAAAAAAAACTTTGCTACTAGCTGTTCCATAATTTTATGAGATTTTATTCCATCGACTCGACTTTGGCTCTAGGAACAAGTAAAAGTAAATTACATTATTTATATGGACAAAGTTTTGGATTACATTTTGCTTTTTAGGGGCCTTCGCTTAAATGAGGTGCTTTCCTAAGGAATTTTAGCAGGGTTATAGTGTCAACTTTTCTGGGGAAAGGTTCACATCCACTCTATCAACCTACTTGTAAATATAGTGGTCCAGATCTTTAAGAGAGTTGAAGTGGACGGAATTCAAGAGGTCTCGTGTCCACTTACTAAGCTACTTGAAATTTAGCTGAATTTATCATCGCAGTAGAAGTAGTTAAGTCTAGTCAACTGACTAACACTTACCTAGGGGAAGAACGGAAATGAAAATTAGTGTTTTTGTCAATCCACTTCACTGTACAAACAAAGATAGTAGATAGATAGAACGCCGTAAACATTTCTTTTAGTAGGTGACAATTTTTATGGAACTAAGATCAATCTTCCGGAAAAATTGAAGTAAAATTAATGCTTGTTTTTTAGAGGTGTCTAATTTCAGAGTGAGAATTTCAGGTACTGGGTGAAGTAAGCCATGAATTTAATATGCGCTCATTTTTTTGATCTAGCTTTTATTTCAATTTTTTTTTAATATTTGGTTCTGTTTTTGGCGTTGTGGTCTCATTCTACCAAAAGCAGCATGACGCACCCAAATTACATCAGTGAAAGTTTTTCTACTTTCCCTCCTGGTATGATTCATGCCAAAAATCACATCACATGTCAACAATCCCACCACTTCTCACTGCACTGCTGCCCGAATCCCATACTCATCCCGGACTGACAGTAATGCGTCAAAAGAATATAAGGAACCCAACATTTTCATCTGTTTCAACTCATATAATCCTGACGAGAATTTTGTGCAATTGTGACTGCAGTGTCCATGATATGCGGACGTGAACAGACAATCACGCCAAGCAAAACAATCCTCGTCTCGCAGGACCGGGTAGGAAATGACGTACATAATAAACTTATACAGATCTGGTTCGTGGGCCTGGTTAGAATTATTAAATTGAGTTGGTTTCCTTGTGGAGAAAGTTTTCCACTGGTTTCCGTCCTTCACACATATACATTTTATTTTGGTGTGGTGTGTTGGTTCAACCAACTTGGTTGTGATCGAGATGGAAATGAAAACAACAAAAATGTTTCAGGCTAACATTTACTTTATTATATGGAGAGTAAGGCAGGAATATTTTACTTTGTGGGCAAGAATAGTTTGATTGTTTTGGTCATACAGATAATAAACGGAGAAAGCTTTATTGTAAAGTTTAGTTTGGGTTATTGTAAAAAGTTCACTTGTCACAGTGAGTGCAATATTCGCACAATTTTTAGAGATGATTTAATCTAAAAAGTGGAAAAGATGGAATTTTACTCAGTCAGCATCAAATTTCGTGGCATGTTGGTGTCTGACTAATTGAATTAAATTAAGTGGCTTCAAGCTCGGATGCCTGCCTTCTCTGTCGAAATGCATCATAGTCGCGTCAACTGAGATGGTGTGATGTAATGGAGACGGACTGGGATGTCGCAAACAAAGTCTTGTTGACAATTTAAATTTGATTATGTGTCCTGTGTAGTAAGTGGCGAATGGAAAACTTTTGTGTTATTAGAGAATGATGGAGTCTAGTCGATGGAAGGATAACATTTCAGCGGATTAGGTAAATGTCATTTTATTTTATGAAAAGGCAAGCCAATCCTTCTTTTGTCCCTTGTTTTGTCAACTGTGTCAATCATTGTTATGCATGTATTGCTGATAGTGTGACATTTATTACTGGTCGAATGCTTATCATTGCTTTCCCTGCAATACATTGATTGTTGGGAAAATATTGTAAAAGCCAGTCATCAAATTAAAACCTTGTACTTTATATCTTTTCAATATATGTCAAATTTACTGCACAGAAACTTTATGTTCTTCAGTGGGGCACATGTTTTACATCCAAGTATCTTTTAGTCTGGCACAGTAACATGACTGAATTGAGAGATAGCCATTAAAATTACGATTCCGAGCACGACTCCAAGATAACCGTCTCTGGAATCGTTTATCCTTCCTTGCAACAGGGAAATAAAAGTCAAATTAGTATCATCCTGTTTTACTGTGAAATAAAATTGTAAAGAAATATATATGTAAAAAGAAATACTGATCAAAATTATTTTTCAATTTGACAAATTTTCTCGCCTCAATATAAATGGAAAAATATGTGGATTTAGTTTTATGAATAGGTGAAATATGAAAAAGGGACGTAATCATGCAATAGTCACAATTTCGAATGTGGAAACGGATTTTAAACCCAAAACACTTACCTGATGTTTCTGAAGTTGGCACATATTCATACTTCAAATTTTCGCTTACCGATAAAATGTGTACTTTTCAACTTAAGGGCACCAGCCGCATCCCCAAGCATGCTGTTGTCTTAATGGAGAAAGTTTTGAAAACTAAGTCAAACACCAAACTAAGCCAAGTCAGCCGTGAATAGGAAATAAATGAGGAAGAAAGAGATGGGAAATTGAACCAGGTTTAACTCATGGCCACGGGGAAAACTGCTTTTTAAGGTGGTTGTGAACTCCAAACCTTTCTTCTGGGTGAAGGAAATAATTCATGTTCTACCATTATTCACTTGTAAGTTACAAGCTAAACTCCAAAATGGCAAGGACCAACATAACTTGTGTAGAGAACAGGTTTGAATTTGAATCTTGGGTAGAACATAACTTTTGTTGGTTTAAAGAAACATTGTTGAATTTGGAGAAAGTTAAATCAGTTCAGATTCCAAGCATCGAGCAGATTGGATAAGTTATACAAAAGTAGATTTGAAGGACGACAATTTTTGATAAAGTATCTTCATGATTTGTTTCTTAGTTATGTTATAAAGCGATAAGTTAAAGACTCTTGATGGCACAGAATAATATTTTTTGCAAATGAACTCAATATAATTTTAGTTCCCTTCCCATAAATATGTTCCTTAATCTCCGTCTGCTTTGCTGGGATCAGTTTCTGGCATGAAGACGGGTTTGGGTGTAATATAACAATAAAATTTTGAATAAATATGACATAAATCATGACCCGAGTTTTCAAGGCAAAGTTTCCTACAATGGACTAGGTAAAAAATTTCTGCCATAATTTCTCTCAAACTTTGTGTTACTTCTCAAGTTTGGGAGATCTTTGTAAAAATGTTTTCTACACCAAAATTTGGTGTACAAATGCAACGCAACACCATCTCACTCCACAAGTCAATCCTTTTAGTGGCTCGTGTTACAAGGGTGGTGTAATTCTAGTTGTTGAGACCATTACTAAAACCACATCATAGTTATTTAGTGAATGTTTATGTATGACCATTTTGGCAGAAAACATCCAATCCAAACATATGAACGGACCTCCCTTGAACGAAAAAGGAAAGTTGGTTAATGCTTTCTCTATGGACATAATTTCAGAGTTAATCGGGCCGTGATGCTTGATAGTACTGGCTTATCTTCATTTCGATGAGAGAACACTTATCATCTTTTATACATATCATGCGAAATGTGTGTTGACTAGACTTATAATAAGTCACTCATTACAATATTTCCAAACAACTTTCTCTCTTATACAAGACATTAACTTCCCATCAGTGCTCCCCTGCTGAGAATCACTTTGACTTGGTAAATGTGAACCAAGTATAAAAATAAATTACAAAAACAACTCATCAACCCAGTTTATGTAAAACTCAACATATGTTTGATAATACAACCTTCAAAGCAATATAGTAAAGTACTTAATTTATCCAGAACATTTCACATTTGTTTAATTGCAATTCCCGAAACGAGTTTTATTTACGGCAGACTCAGCTCTGGGTAGAGATGATAAGACAAAAGAGATTACGGGAACTGGCTCATCTTTCTCTCATCACCAATATATGGCTGACTGTGCCAAAATAATTAATGGAAAGTAAAATAGTAGTCCTATAACCAATGGTGCAGAAATCTGACTTCAAGCCAAGTGGGTGTAGGGAAAGGGTTGAATGCAACTGGGTGTTTTTTGCAACAGTCATGAAAAATAGGTGCCAATCCGGTTTTTTGCAGGGTGGAATGAAGTATTCTGCACTATTGGAAGAATGAGAAATGTACTTTTTTGTTACATCCATGTCTGAGCCCAGGGATCCATTTATTTCCTGGCACCGATTGCCTTAAAGGCGTTTGTTCTGTGGAATTTTGCAGATTTCGCAGATGACTGTACAACATGTTGTTAGAAATCTAATAAGAAATTGATGAGGAATTCATTACCTTCAATTTACCAGGGAATCAAGTGGGCAGAGTTGAAGGAGGAACTTGAATAAATTGAGGCAATTCTGACTCCGAATTTTGGAGAAAGCATGGAAAAGGTTTTACATAGATTCCCATCATTAAATTGAGTTAACGCTGGCCACAACACTAAAATAACATGTTTAGATTGGTAAAGGGAATTCAATTCTGCCCCACTTTCCCAGGTTGGTGGGTGGTGGTCGAGTATTTTCCAGGTAATGGGAGGAAACCAGGCTGATATTCGGGATGCTTTTGATTTCCTGAATTTTCAAGAGTTCCTATAAACAGTGGGTGAAAGAAAGGTGGGCAACGTTTGCAATTTTGAGTGTGGTTTCTGTAGTGGCTAGACTTTCGTAGTTTTTGGTCAATGGAATATTTGGTGTTTTATAAATACATGTCATCTATACCATATCTATTGCAAATTAAATATTTCAATACTTTAAAATTTTCTATTATCGCTGTTTAAGTGATATTCGTACTTTTTTGTATTTTCATGATATATAAAATTGTATCAAGCCAAACCTTTATCCTGCCTCGTACACAACTTCCACCATTCTACACATAAACTGTCACCACCCCGAGTTTCAGGACCGATTAAAATTAATGACCTTGATGAGCGCAGAGCATTCATTACGCCGTTAAATGAAGTATTAAAATAAATTCACTCCTTTCTCCATTCTACTCCCTTTCCCTCTCGTCCGGGACAAGCTTCCACTAATTTGCTCATTTGTCCATTGTTTGTAATCATAAACTGGAAGCTGCAGTTGAGCGAAGCAGAACAATGGAACAACGTTCCTGGAACAGGCGGATGTAGCCAGTGACTGGAGAAGATGGACAATCATAAAATGACGCGTTGCGAAACAAAGCCTCCGTTATTTTGCAAACGCTTTCACGGCTTTTCTCCATTGTCCACTTCAAAATTCGGAATAGGGCGTACCATCCAATTCAAGGATC
Organism: Folsomia manolachei; assembly: GCA_036491905.1. Classification (NCBI taxonomy): domain Eukaryota; kingdom Metazoa; phylum Arthropoda; class Collembola; order Entomobryomorpha; family Isotomidae; genus Folsomia; species Folsomia manolachei. Next base: position 22,927 of record JAAXNX010000203.1, read on the forward strand.
AAAATTTATAGCTTGCAATTTTATCCATGTAAAGCCCTTGAACCCTGAAGGGTATCGATACAAACCAACCAACCAACCAAATCACCCAGCTTTATCTTTATTTCAACGCCGCAGACCAAGCAAAAGCAACCAAACTCGTTCAACCATGTGCTCCAGTATTGGTTTGGGGATTTGTATTGTTTTCTCCAACAATAAAATCACCCAGGGTCATAAAATAAAAGAAAACTACTCGACCGCACTCAGTCAGTCATGCATGTATTGCAATATATGCCTGTATTTTATTCGGAATCATTACTTTCTTCGTTAGGAATAAATCCAATGGTGTGATTTAGTTTGGCTGGGAAAGTGTGACAGTGGCAGATTGATAAAATATTCCTAGCTTTCTCCTCCGCCAACTGTTCAACAGTTACTGTTGAGAAAATTGTGTGGGTGAAATGAAGCGAATTTGATTTAATAGGTAATCACATAATTTACTGTGCAAGGCAAACTACGACTCATTGACAACCTACAAAAGTGTCCTCCATAAACTAAATCCTTTCTGGGTTATTGTGTGACACAATTTGTGTCAGAGAAGAAATAACAATAACCGTGTTCAGGGAGTGAACTTCACTCAGGATAGAAAATATTCATTCTGTTTTAGAACACACTCTAGATTATCCTGAATTTGACAAGGAAAGAACAAATGAAAATACCCGGGTACTGGCAACTTACATGCTTGTCTGTTGATGAATGAGTATCTTACCCAAGCCATAGACATCACCTTGTGATGCGATCATTATTTCGCGTCTCATAATCCAATCCACTTTCTTCCTAATTCATTAAATTGACATGGCTCTACTTCTTGTTTTATGTGGCATTTTATGACAAAATATGAAAGGGATCCTAAAAGGAAGAAAGTGGTCTGGTCTTGTGTCATGTTAATTCCTTACTTTCTCTGGAAAATACTTTACTCGTGGTTGCTTTGTTTATGTGGAGATTATGAGCTTAGCAAATGAGTGGAATGAGAAGGATGTTGTTATGCTCTGAGGGATTAAACCCTAAGTGGACGGATGTGAGTGGCTTATGGATTACCTTTGTGGAAAGCAATTTAATATGTTCACCCCATTGGGTCGGGATTATGCGAGATGTTCTGTTATTGTCGGTATTGGTCGAATTCTGGATAAAATTCGAGTTCGTGTGGCAATTGATTGGGTGCGTGTGGTCATTTTGCCTTAATTTACACACGCACTTTAATCCCTGATGGACGCATGTAAGTAACAACGATTTCTGCGAGAGAACATCAGATAGATATTTTATTTGAGAGGCGAACTATCATTTGGGTAAAATGCCAGCAAATAGGTCGGAGTCGAGTTAATTGTTTATGTGAACTACAGCCACCTCGTGTCCATATTTATGTCATTACTGCAAAATTACGGGGTTCAAATACCTAGAATTATTGATCGCCGCTAAAATTTTAGCCCACTTCTAACATGTTCTGTAGAACTTTCTCCTAGTTACTTGTGTATTTGGCGTTGTGATTTTAAATGGAATTTTCATCATGAAAATTTGCAGCAGTCCGAGTAGATAAGAGATTATCATCATTACGAAATCAGGTCTTGGTGGTAAACTTGTAACTTCAGCCACAACAGGAAACCGGAGAAAGTTGAGATTGAGTGAAGATGTTCCTCCAACTGGGAGGAATTGAGCATCTCATTAGTGGAAGGACCAACACCATCGAGTTTGGTGCAAATAATGCGATTTCCATTTCATTTCACTATTCCGGTTTCATGAGAAAAGTTCATTATCTCTGAGGAATACCGAAACTTGGGTGAAAGTAAGGCAGATATTATTTTTTACTGGAGATATTGTAGGCTTCAAACTCCTACTGGCAGTAGCCTACTGGTGTGTTGCTCCAGTAATTTTAATCATTAACACGCTATTCAATTTACCCTTTGTTGGGATCTGGAGAAAGTAGTCCATCCTGGATTAGGTGTGTTAAGTAGAAATTGCTAATGAGAGCATGACATAAAAAAGGGGATGGCCGGGATAAAGCATATTTATGTTTGTGTATTCGATGGAATTCTCGGTTTGAGAATATAAAGGAAGACAAATAAGTTAAAAAAGAATAGGTTGAATTATGCGAAATGAGAGTTGCGAATTTGTTTATAACCAAATACAATTCATCTGAAATACTTACTTTCGACATAAAATTTAGGTCACAAAAAATAGAGGCACCAAATAATTTCAATTTCCAACTTCATTCTTTTCAAATCGATCAATACTTTACAATTCCAACAAGTTAACTTGCTACTTATATAAGACTTACTTATGTAAAATACGGTATATAATAGAGATATTGTGAATTATTGGGAAATTGAATTTGGCCCAAAACTTTTATTATCTAGAGTTTCTTGATAATTTAATTTATATCTCATTTCCAGTCTCAATTTTGTTTAGTTCACAATATTTTACGGATATTTTAGGGTCGATAAGTTCTAGGCATAACCTATTTAACCAATCTGACTTATATTTCGCAATACATGACAAGCAAACCTAAAATGTTGCCGAATAGCAGAATATCCTTGAACACTGCGTATCGTTTCTCATTAGTGTGAAATAGATATTTGTGTTTTTTCTCGATAGCAAAACATAACCTCGCTGTTTGAGAGTAATGCTCAAGGCTTGAGTCTCAAGCAAACAAAATTGTTTATAGATAACATCCAGCGAATCAGTAAAAGTTTGATACGAAATGAAATAAAACAATCAAACTAAAGAAAGTTTACCTACGCAAGCAATCTACGTCACGGCAAGGTTATGTGATAGGTTGGCTGTTATTTCGTTACCAAATTGTTGCAAGTTTCCATAAAACTTGGTATGATGCACCATTGAACCAGAAATAAATAAGCTTCTTAACACAAATCTGGCAAAGTCCTTTGTCAACTGTAATGTGAAACCTGACATAAAATCAAAACTTGGTGATAAAGGAAATATGTCAGTAATCGAAATAAAACTTGAAATTCACATCACTCCTTCTTCTATGATTTGCTTTAGATTTTGCAAAGGAACCAATTCTGCACAAGATTTGCAGATAAGAATCTTATGATAAGAATCTTATCGTATTCAAACTTCAAACCAAATTGTGACAAAGTTTATTGAAGTGTCGGGAATTTGATTGTTTTGACAATTCTGACAGCGTTCTGCTTTCTCAGGCTTGATTCCTGATGACAGCCCGATTTCATCTTACGTCATTCCCATGCCGTAAAATAACATAAATTTTACGACATGTTAGAACAACTTTATATCCAGTTATAAACCGATGGAATGGTCGGTACTAGTTTTTAGGACCAATAACTGAAAGGTGTGTCAGATAAAAATATTCGGGTAATATTCCAAGTTTTGGACAATATTGTTATTACTCTCATATTGCAAACGGAGTGGAATATGGTTAATCAAGTAGAAATCCTGACACAGTGCAGTGTTTGTCTGACTTATTATATGAGGACTTACGTGAATTTGAGCTTATTTATTTTATCTCCTCCAATCTTTACGAATCTTGCTGTCAATGATAATCCGATTATTTTTACTTTCCTTTTGTGTGAAGTGAAGCAACTGCTCAGAAGTGAATGACAGGATTTTATGGCTTTCACTAAAGAATCATCCTCTTACTTTCTTCCTCTTCATTTCATGTCACCAAACCAAGTCAGTGTGTAAAACAGCTTGTTATGTTCAAGGGAATCTTATCATGAGCATGATAAGCCAGCCTACATGGATGTATTTAGTGCAGCCAACTCCAGGAGTCGAACTCCGGCAAATCTGCGTTTGAAGCTGATTTTTATTGGGAAATGAGAAAGTTGAGAATTCCGACTTTTTCCAAGATTGCACTGATTCAATAAGTAAGGCGATGGATGAATTGATTGAATTCTAGCGAGTTAAAATTTAGTTGGTTGAGGTAAGAATGTGTGGAATTTGGGTCATTCGTGGGGAAAGTGGTGTTAAATTCAATTTCCTTCGGTGCTGGGAAAGAGTTTTTTTGATGATTCAAATTCATTTTGGGGAAAGACCTGAATTTTATTCGCATTTGAAATCGAAATGTGAAGTGAAAGTGGTAATAAACTGAAAAATGATCAAATTTCTGCATGTGGATAAGATATTTCGATCATAAAAATAAATCTCGCTTTATCACGGTACGGTTTAACAATTTTGGATAAGGTGAATCTGCTTATCTTTAATCTGACAGTTTGTGGCTGATTATAATTGTCGGGAATAATCAGTCTAATTATAAAATAGGTATTCTAAAAATTACGTGCATCATTAACTTAATTTTATTCTAAAAAACGGACATTTCACGGCATCATAATAATGTCATCATTGCACCCAAACAATATTCCACCACTGTCGAGTATCCGTCTCATTACAGGGACCTTTGACCAAGTAGTCGTCCCTATAAACAATCAATTCATAATTTAATCCTGTAAAATATTAAATTAGCTTTTCCAACATTTACCCCGGATTGGTGAGACACAAATCAGTCCAAGTACTTTTCAGGATAGCAGTAGTATTCAGAAATTGTTTGTTTAAGTCAAGGAAGGAATTTTGTCCCCGTACATCAGTCACATTCCAATTTTCACCAGCCGCAAAACAATCTGGGCATGGTTTGTAAGTGCTGAATGTGTTCCAAAATTGCCCACCGTTTGGTGAAACACTTATTGTGGTTGAACCTTAAATAATACATCCATCATTACAAATTGTCTTCATTTAGAATTTGACACCAGTCACTTACCATCGTACATTTCAACCCTCCAACGTTGTTCTGGTAGTTTCTCATCAGTTTGAGCCATCGTTCCGTAAACATCGTAGGGACCAGGATCCTCCAAATAGTCGGTGGATGTGATTACCTGAAATTAAAACGTATAATCCACAAAATCAATTGAAACATTGGCTTCTAATAAAACTTACTTTGCCATCAAAAACGCTGTAAAAAGTGACATTTTGTATGTCAAAACGAGGTTGTGGTGCTGCAGAAGCAGTAACAATTATGCAAGTTACAATAAAGAAGGTTGAAATTGCCATTTTGACTCAGTGGATGAAATAATGTCTTCAAGTTAATGTGTTTAAAACAACTTCTTTATTAACACTGACTCAAATACCTTCAGTAGTCAAAATATTATCGTACTCTGGTTTTTCCTGTATTAATGTACCATTTAGATAACTGATTGATGGATGGGATGGACAAACCAAGTATGACAATAGGCCCAATTGTTTACTTATTTTAATCTTTTCGAAATATTGATTAATGTAAAATGTGATAATACCCAACAAGATTATATATCCACTTATTACTTTATCACGGCTAATTATACATTGATATTTTTGTAAGAAGTTATCCAAGTGTACATAATAATATTTTTATATATTTTGGTCCACTAGTTCTCTGCATTGAATCCATCAATATCTAGAATTTTCCTCTGCAGTAACCTTTTTAACACAACAATACCTCGTCTGAGCCCAGATTCATCAATTTATTCTCATGATATTATTTCATGCCTCCTGCATTCTGATCTTCTATGCATGTATTTTCCACACAAAGGAAATCACAAAGGAAAATGAGCCCATGACAAAATATGCTTATCGATTACGGCTCTAGGAGGCTTTCTTGTCAGGAAAAATATGTCGCACTTTCCTCATTCACTCAAGTCGGCAGAGTGCAAAAATGCTGCAAAATACTGCTATGCGGTCCTTTTTCAAAAGGAAATCTTGTTTGATCCACGTCTCCCTTCATAAAATTTTTATGACGCGTCTTCCTCTAAGTAAAAGGGATGGAATGCCGTAACTAAGTGGTTCAGATGGATGCTGAAGGGAGAAAGAGTGGATAATCCGTTTTCAAAGAAAGTGAATGCAATGCAGGAAAAAACTTTGCTAAAAGAAAACAATGCAGCATATTATTTGGGATATTATGTCAATTGTTTGCTAAATTGTAATGATTTTGTGACATAAAAGGATTTACTTGCTCCTGACAAACAAACATTTTAAAAAGATAAGGTAAAATTTGTGCATTATTTTGTAATTTGCAGAAATTCCTTTCTCCAGGATGAAGTAAACCAACAAATACACACTCTTCTGACCCATTAGCCTTCAAAATACCCGGAAATGTCGCCATGAACTCCACCATCCTCCTCCCATCATGCCTTGGTTGTGGTACTCACCCAAATTTATCTTTGAAATTGAGCCATTTCTCAACTTCACCTTCGCCACATCACCCAACCACCCGATCAAGAACGGCTCATGTGTCAGTACTTATTGTGCCCAGAGTGAAAGTGCTTCTGATTATGATAACCCCATAACCGATAGACAGCAACATTTTACCAGAACATGGAGAAAGCCGAGGATTACTACACTACCAACTTTCTCCACGACCAAACTCATTTCCGGTGCTGGACTTCATGAAAGTGAGAGTGACTCCAATTTTTCCAGAGTGAATCCCCGATCCCTGAGATGATAAGAGAACCGCACAAGCCTCAAGCCAGTGTTCCAAAGTGAGCAACAATTTTGAGTGCAAAAAAAACTATAAAATATCTAAAGTGACTTTCTCCAAAACTAAAACTTTTAGTATTTGCAACTTGCAATTTGCAAGTTAACGGGTTACACCCGAATCGGGTAACCCCGAACCAGATCAAGTATTAAAGCAACAATCAATGCCTACAATGGTACTCTTGTCCACGTCCACATCGTCGACCATGTCCTACATCCTCCCTTTGCTACTAGCTTCGTGTGCCTTGCTCCCAATTCTGTCCGAGGCTTCGGCTTCTTCATCCCATCCCCATTCCAGGTCACATTCTCATTCCTACTCTCGTTCGGGCCAATTGGATGACGAGGATTTGTCGGAGTTAAGGCAGCAAACAAACTTAAACATGTTTCAGGATGGGGATGACAGAATCCTGGCCGAGCCTCAGGAGCTAACTCAATCAATAACTTATCAAAAAGTGAGGCTTGGTCAGCCGGCGTTTTCTCCGTTAAAGTAAGCAACACGATATTTTTTTGAATTTTTTTTAGTTTCTAGAAAAGTTTGACAATTTTCGGATTTTTCAGTATAAGCTTGGATCTAAGCGAGAAAGCAGCATTGGACTTGCTCATAACGAATAGTAGATACGACAAAAGGGTGCTTCCTCCAAGTTTAGGTAATATTTGGGACAAATATGTATTATTGTACTCCTTCTAATGCCGGTTTTGGCAAACTTTTCCAAAATTGCAGAAGAGTTAGATGTAAATGTGAGCGTGCTATTGTTAACTCTCGCATCGCCGGATGAGTCGTCGCTGGTATGTAAATAAAATGCAGTAAAATAAAATCCTTTTCAGAAAAAGTTGTCTCATTCTTTTCTGTATTCTACAGACATTAACTTTACTTTACATTAACTTTTCCAGAAATACGAAGTGGAATTCCTCATGAATTTAGTGTGGGTAGATAACCGGTTAAGATATAACATTTCGAATACCACAGCAAATCTGACTTACTCATCCGATAACTATGAGGCAATTCCGATGCGGGCCAACCCAAGAAGAAGAGATTATTTGGATGCCCTTCACCACTTTAGTCGGGTCTGGGTAAGTAGGGCGAAAGTATTTTATTATATTCCAAAAAGTCAAACTATAAGCAATTTGATGTACTTACGAGATCAAGTCTAGTCAGGGACAGGTTTATATGTTTTTCAGATTTTTTTATACCAGTGCCCTCGTGCAAAACTTCAACTAAGATCTAAAACGTTTCTTCAAAAAATAACAATTTTCCATTTTTCCAGGTTCCAGACGTTTATTTCGTAAAGCATGGAGACTTCAGAACAAATCTAGATCCGAATCACATAGCCCTTCGTTTGTATCCCAATGGGACGGTGACATTCACGACAAGGTTAGTCCAGTACTTTAATTAAAACTTAAATTGAGAGCGTTACTCTAAAATAAACCCAGCTACACAAAACCTGGGCGAGACACTTATTTCGATGTTGACCCGTTAACACACAAGTTGTGCAGGATTGTCCAGGAATAAATGAGGCTTATAATAAATTTCCTCAATTTCAGACGCCACTTAATTCTCTCGTGTCAAGGGGACTTGGCCATCTTCCCTTTTGATGACCCCGTCTGCTCCTTCCAGATCGAATCCAGTAAGTGCAAGTAACCAACTTTCTCTTTTCTTTATTTACTGCCAAACTTCAAAATGGATAAACATCATCATACCCAAGTAACATTAGTAGTTGGACTCAACTCTTGCTTTCTTTTCTTTCTCTTGCTTTATGGACCTTGGCCAGAAGGCTGCAATTTTTTCAGAACAGATGCCAACCCATGGTGAAACTAAACTAAACTGGATTTTCATTCATTTTTAATGTTCCCATTCCCACCTTTTATTCAACACTGGTTCCCTAGAAGAGTATAATAACACAAGATTTATTTATGAGCAAGGTTTTTTTGCTTATTTTTACAAGAAACTCTTGTAAACTTTGGTGTTATTTATATTTTTCTTATTTCCAGTCTCCAACGAGAAAGACGCTCTAGAGTTTAAGTGGCACACGGATACTGGGATACTGAGGAAAAGCCCGAATCTCTCGTTTCTTAATGCTTACTTGTAAGATTTGTGGATTTGCTGAGATGAAGTATTTCGCAATAAATACAAATGTGCAAATTTTCCACAGGGCCAAGAATGAGACGACCTATTGTAATTCCAGCCATTGGAGAGGTGAGTGAGTGGATGAATGTGGATTCATGCGAGTATTATGATGACAGGGTGATGATAACTTTGGCAATGAAATACTCATAAAATAAAACTAACAATGCAGACAGTACAGAATGTCGGCAATTATGTGGGAAGAGATATTTATGGAGAGCTAAGTATAGAAGAAATATTGAGCTGAGAAGTAGTGAATGTGGGAGGTTATTTATTTTTATTTTTGGGTAAAAGGATTGAATATCGGGAGGTGATTATCTTTATTTTTGATATACTTGGAGCCATTAAGTGTCTACTTCTAAAAATATTGCACTTCAAACTGAAGCCTTATGTATATAAGCCCAATTTTCAGTTTCAGCAACTATTCAAGAATCTCAAGCTGTAATCCGTTCTAAATTTAAACAATAAATTCGTTCCTGCCTATTTTAAACAATTAGTACGCCTTTCATTCAATCGGTAGTCCAACAAATAAGGAGAAAGTTCAGACCACAAATTGTGGTCCAATGCAAATTTAATGTGGTCCTAACATGTCAACTTCAGTGACTGGAGAAAATATGTGGTCACACACTTAGCCGACATGCCACCTTCCCGATTAGCTTCAGAAATAGTTGATCAAATGCCGTGCTTGTGGTTAAGATTAAGACCTTAATTAACGCATTTCCTTACTCCACGCCTCCCTTCTCTCGGTAATTAATCCCATAATTAGTCCTAGGTTGACATTGGTGTTGATTTAGTATCCACTCAAACCGCAAATGACACATTTCTCGGTTTACATTTGAATCTTACACTTACAGGGAATTATAGCTGTTTGGGAGTAAAACTAACATTCAACCGAGATCGAGCCTTTTATTTTACGACCGTCTTCATCCCTGACATTATTTTGGTGACGTCTTCATTCATCACATTTTGGTTGGAGTGGAATGCCGTCCCTGCCCGAGTTATGTTGGGTGTGACAACTATGCTTAATTTTTTCACGACCAGGTACCCACAAAAAATTAGACGTGGCATTTTAAGAGGTGTTAAACTAGCGATGTTTGACTTTTTATAGCAATACATTTCGATCCACACTACCCGTTGTGTCAAACCTGACAGCGATGAATATTTGGGACGGGTTCTCCATGTTTTTCATTTATGCATCTCTACTAGAATTTGTAATTGTTAATTATATCGGGAGGAAAAGGCCGAGAAGAGCTTATGCTGAGGCGGCGGATCCACACTCGTCTGCTCAGGTAAGGTCATGATAATCTGGGCATGATAAGATTTGAATTAGTTTTTAGTTACCGAATGGAATGATAAGCATGGGCGACGTCAATCAAATTTTGACGTAATGTTTGCAATTCATAGTATCGTAGATTGCATCAAATTTGTCGAAACGATAACCGTTATTCAGCTTTTCATACTTTTAGTAAAACTCATTTGTTTAACCCTTTTTACAAGAATTTGCTTATTGATAGATAAAGTTACTACTTAAACCAATAGCATTTAATTTAGTCTTTGCTGCTCCTAAGGACTAATTTCTTACTACATTCCATTTTCTTTTTTTAACCTTTTCTGCATGTGGATTGGATTTTAACTCAACTCTGATTTTTGACTGGAATGCGAATTGCATGATGCGAATTACTTAATAATTGGATTCCTTATTCCCAACGGAAGATTTCAATGTTGCAGTTGAACAAGGTGGAGCAGAGAGGTCCCTCCCCGTCTGGGATGGGTGGTGGGGGTTCCAATACCGTGGAAAATAATCAAGGCGACCTTTGCACCACCTTCAGTCCCTCACCGAGTCATGCGGCGTCTATTGCTGGAATCGCTGGGATTGGCTTTTCGATTCCCACCGTGAATCTCGTTAGAGCTTTTGATTTCTTTACTAAAAATAATAATTATTATAACCCCGATTCTTACCCTGGTCAAATTTGGAAAGAATTTTGAAAAAAAACGAATTTTTCTTAAAACCCGAATTCCTTTGAGAACCCCGACCAAAAATACAAAAATCATTTGGAAGCATGAAATATAATATGCGTGGTTTTTGACAAATTCCTCCCGATTTCTCCTCCCAACCCATTAAATGAATATTTACCCGTATTTTTGGGACCCGTAATAAATTTCTCTTTCTTTCCAGTTACGAAGCCGGATAATCGAGAACCCGATCCGGGTAGCGAAGACGATTGATGTCGTATCAAGGGTGGTATTTCCTATCGCCTATGCCGTTTTCCTTATCTTCTTCTTCGTCAAGCATAAAGCGTTCGAATGAGATTTCTATTTCCTCCACATTCACAATTATCTCCAAATTAGCTCACTTGTCTTTTTTATTAAGTATTTTGGTTTGGAATAATACAAGGATAACGATACACTAAGAAAATTAGGACAGAGCTAGCTAACCACTGACGTACGCATGGAATTGGATTTCGTGACGAAATTTTCGTCAGAGTTTTTTGTGTTAAGATGAAATGTGTTGTGCAAAAAAAATGCAAATAAAATGAACATTCCAAAAATACTATGTTTTAGAGTTTTGTCAAGTTTTATGTAATTGTGTGTTTTAACGTATGACATGACCTTAGTTTTGTAAGTGTTCTAAAGAATAATACATTTTTGCCAGTCGGCTTATATTTAGAGTTAGGGTGTAACTGTCACTGTAAATACAATTCAAACGAACTAATGTCCTAATTTTTATGTAAGTTAGTTAAGGATAAAATTGGAAAGTACTCATGAAAATGCACTAAATTACTGTAATGATTACTCTACACAATTATACATGCCACAGCCACACCGTACCATTAGCCAACTAAAAGAGAACATAATAAAAATAGTGTACAAAGAAAAAGCAAATTTTAAATAATTGCAAACTCTAAATCTAAGCAAGAAACGTGTATGCTTTAAATTTAGAAAGCAATTAACAGAAAAGTAACTTGAATTTCGATCAATAAACAAAAAAGGGAACTAATTTTGCCTGACTCTCCTCAAACTATCATAGTTAAACTATGATAGCTTTGAAGATATTAATTGTGTCAGATTATATTATATTTAGACAAGTAATATTTTACTCAGTACACACATTTTCCCAGAAGAACCAATATTCTAATGTAGCCATTTTCAAGTAATAACCACACATATCAGTATGAAATAAGAGACACTTTACTAATCACTCAAACTTTCACTAACTATTGTAAGGCAAGGATTAATCTTTCCGTAATAATTTCCATTCTTCATAATTGTATTAGTGTCATTATCTTGACTCCAGAAATCAATAGCTCTTTACAAGTAACTTCCTAATGTGTAAATTAGGAAATCGAAAGACAATTGTGATATGCATTAGGCAGCCAATTACATAACTACTTACTTGAAATAAAACAAAAAATTACATTTATATTAGAACAAGAAATGAGAATTGTGCTGTAAATTACCTGATTGGAATTTTCTGGCTAGTTTAATGAAAACAGGGGAGGAATCTAAATAGCCTCAATTTCCTTACGTTATCTTTTTAAACGCTGTTACCTTACCTAACATTATTACCTTATCAAATGAATGATGTTGGTGCTGGTTTCCCTCAACGAGTTAAAAGTATATGAAGTCATGTAATTAACCTGTAATTAATACGGCTTTGTCTCAATCTACTAATAAAGTCGCACGTAAAAATAATTCTAGTCAAATAAAGTGTTTCGTAAGAAATGGATAACAATTTTGCGTGAATTTGTGTGATTTACTTATTTTCATTAACAAAGTATTAGACGACATTTTTACATCGGTTATTTTTTTGTAATACCAATCTCAGTTTTTTTTACCTGTCCAGGTTTCATGAGCGACATTCAACTTTTTGATAGAAGCTTCTTCTTACTTGAGTGCGTAGAAATAGTGTAAAAAGTTACTTCTCTGGGTTGGACCTTACTAACTTATGTGAGTAGCTGGTTATTAATGAAATTGCTTTTAAGTTTTCAATACACATAGATAGACATATTTTAGAGAGTAGTTGTTCTATGATTTTATTTTGTTTTGTTAACAATGACTCCATCTTTGCAGATTCGAAGGGTCCTATTATTCCAGTGACTATTTGTATGAAGAGCATCATCGAAGATAATCAAGATTTTGAACCACTACCAATTAAGCCTTTTATGAGATTTAATCAAATTAACTGATTTTGTAATAAAATTATACATTTCAACGGGAATTACAGAATCTTTACTTAATTACTTTTTATTCATACTCCCAACAACTAAAATTTGGCTGTAATGCTTAACAATTTTGAACAATTCAAGTTTTTATTCACACTTTTTTTACATTCATGTCAATAAACTCGTTACAACTAGCAGTAATTGATGTAACTTGTCATAAAATTTTGAGTAAGCATGTTAATTATCATTAAGTAGTGAAATTGTGTCGCCGCCGATGTGCAATGTCGTCGAAGAAAGCAAAGCAAGGTACAAAACAACACCGAGTCTGCTTTGCACAAGCATTTCTTAACGCATTTACTCCGTAAATTTCAGTCACACGCCTGCCGAAACCTCCTCATTTCACCATCACAGTGAATGGACTTCCTAAACACAAATTGGAAATAATGCTAAATAATAATTAATTAAAATAGTCGCAGTAAAAATGAATACTAACTCACCTGGAACATTGTAGTGCTGAAACTTTATTTGAATCTTATAACTTCCAGGCTTATCCGGCTTAAAGACCGCAGCAATTGTGCCATCGTCATTCTGTTTGAATTGGAAGTCGGGTTTTGACGGACTGAGTAAAACATGTAATAATTTCAGCAAGATTTTAAACATTTTGACATCAAGTTCTTACCCCTCCATATTTGCGCTGAGGCCGCCTGTAAAAATGGCATTATTTTAATAACATTTCTGCCAAATTTCCAACTTTTGCACACAAGTTGTGACACAACGTACTGGAACATACCAAGAATACCGACTTCTCTCCCATCAATCAAAATGGTGTTGGTCGCATTAAGTTTGCCTTCTTTGGTGTCACCGGAAGCCTTCATCTTACCCACGGCGCCTTTGACATCGCCAATAATTTTGCATTTAAAAGGCGAGCCCGGAACGGCCTTATCTTCATAGCGGACATGGATTTGATAATCTCCAGCCACGGAGGCGGTGTAGGTGACCTCAATACTTTGGTCTTTTTTGGTGTTCAGTTTACAATCTGGCTGACCCGGACCGTCAAATCCGATCTGAATTTTACTCACGTCATGTTTCTCCGTGGCGTAGATTGTGAAGGAGCTTGGACCTTCTGAAATATGGGAGATAGACATATGTGTGTTATAATGGGAAATTCATGGTGTTGTTAGGAGTGTCGTGGGGAATGAATACGAAATTAGAGAGGAAAAAAAGTTGGAGAAAGTTGGAGAAATCAGGTAGGGCCGATTTGTGTAAAGAGATCATTTTGCAGAGAATTTTGAGCAAAATTTTGTATCGTGTTATGCCAATTTCTGAGATTTGTGAGGATTTGTAAAATATAAATTTGCAAAATCCAGGCCATTTCTTGGTGGCATAGTAGAATATGAGATTCGTGTCGTAGAAATGTCCAGAAAATTTATACGGATTCAACAACCGGAAGGAAGGTAGGCGGATGGGAAAATAAACTAATAATTCTTACCAGCAACCCCATTACGAAGTCCGGTCCCAGCAACCTTGATAGCTTTTGCTTCAGCCATTTTTAGAGGCAATCTCTAAAAAAATCTGTAATTTTGATGCAAAACTAAATATTTGTGATCTAATTACTTTCTAACAAGTTTCACACCCACTGCAAGATTAGAATGCTTAAACAAAGAAAACACTTCCTCAGCCGGAAGGATTGGACGGAAGTGATAAGGAATTACAACAAAATTCCACCAAAAACTAACAAGCTCACCACCAAACTAAAGTGGGAACAAGTTGCATACTACATGCAAACTATGACAGTATCAGCTTATCTAAAAGTATACTAGAATACCCGGCTTATCCATCAGATAAGCTACTACTACTGTATCCAATACCGTGCTACAGACCTAGATCTCGTAATAGTGTCAACAATAAATTTATTTTACTTGTAAAGCGGAAGCTTTTCCGAAAGTTGAAGGGTAATCCATTTCATTTTGTCGTTTTTCGTTGACGACAACCAACAAAGTCAAGCACAAGCTTGTGTCGTGTTCCAGCTTAAAAATAAGTTTGCATGTATCTTACACTCCCAAAGGAATCTAATTCCCTATTCAATTTCCAAAAGGACTATTTTAAACTTGGTAGAAATCTTGTTTAATTTCAGCCAGATTTTTAAAATGTTGATGTTACACTAGTGGGTGGGTGGGAGGCAGATTAAATCCGTCAAGTCAAGACCATCTCTTCCATGGTTTTGCTATTATGTGCTCTAAACTTGGGTTTGTTTTGCGAATCCTTCCAAAACATTTGCAGCATCTCGTCAAGATTTTGTTACTGCAAAACATCGAGGAGAAGGCAAACTGAGCTATAAACAATTTATGTGATTTTTTAAAACATGTGAAACCCATCAAGACCAAAATAAATGTCCATCGTGAAATGGAGGCAGTTTTTAGTTTTGACCTTTGGATGGATTTAGTAATAATGAATGTTATTTATGGGTTGTAAAGTATCCAAGATCAATATAATGCTGAAAATAGGGTTTAAATGATAAGTTGAAGTTACAACACGACTGTATCCGTTCTTGAAAGCAATTTGCAACTGGGTAATAGGCGGATTTGATGATATGTAAATTGAAAATTGGATTTATTGATGGCATTAATGAAATTGGGTGGGTTTTGCGACATTTTTATTGCAATTGGATTTATGGTCTTTATACAATATTTGCAAAAATGTGTACACTAAGCAAATTGAGATTAATGAAATTATCTTTTGTTTTAATTCAGGGCTTTCTCCTCTATAAGAGAGAAGAGAAAGCAGTCCAAAAATTTATTTTTTTTATTTTCAAACAATTCTGTAATAACCCCACCGCCATTCACCCGGTGGGCATGAACAACCTTCGGATTTTTAGATTTAAACCAAAGGTATTTAAGTGGGGTAGATTTACAAAAGTAATTTATAATTACATCAAAGTTTTGAAGAGATAAAATTATTTTTTTCAAGTAATTCCTTCAAATTTGTAATCATTTTGTAAATGTAGTACAATCTGTGCAGGAAAGTTCTCAATTTTAGGTAATTAATTGTCTTTTGATTAGTTTAGGTACTTTCTCCCCCGTAAAATAAGAGAGAAAGCGTTCCAAAAATTACCCTTTTATTAAAAAAATTTTTTGCGACCCCTGCAAAAACCCCACTGCCATTCACCCAGTGGGCATGAATATCGTGCAAATGATAAGCACGTAATTGTAACTTACATGCCTTGCGTTCCAAAATCATTGCAAATAAACAATCTCGTTTTGAGCAAGGTAGTGCAATTGTTATCAATCCCGATGCTTATCTGCATTCGTTAACCATGTAGAGCGTAACCTATGCAGAAATATGTTCAATTTTGCTTTATTTCTACAAATTATTATCTTTTGATTATAATTAGGCGCTCTCTCATCACTAGGGGGTGAGAGAGCTATCCAAAAATTACCTTTTTATTAATTTTCTAAATTCTGTAATAACCCCACCGCCATTCACCCGGTGGGCATAAATAGCTCGAGCTTTTCGATAAGGACTAAGTCTTGTCTTGAATGAGTCTAGTTTCCAAACATAAGCTACATTTACAACAATGTCTTAATTACATGAAGGTATCTTAAAAAGTAATTTTTTTAGATTTGCAATCTTTAGTGTAAAATGGCACAGTCTGTGCAAAAAAGTGGCCAATTCTGAGGCTATTGAAATCTTAATTAGTATGATTTATCTTTGTATTAATTCAGGTGCCTTCTCTCCCATTAATAGAAGAGAAAGCGTTCCAAAAATTAGTGTTGTGTATTTCGCTTGATATCCATCTGCAAAAACCCCACTGCCATTCACCCAGTGGGCATAGATAAAAG
>JAAXNX010000204.1:0-39527 GCA_036491905.1 Folsomia manolachei
ACTTGGAGTGTTGACGGGGGTGGCTCTTCTTCTCTTTGTTCTACTCCTCCCACCTGGGGACCTGGAAATAGGGGAGGAGGTGAGAGGTGTGGGTGGGAGAAGTGGCTGCAGTTGTGTCCCACTCAACCTCCCACAGGGACTCCAAGGGCTGAAGAGTGCTAATGCCACGGAGAATGGGTGAGTAGCAAGGAAAATGGGACATATTGGTTGAGAATTGTCTAACAATTGGGGGCTCGTGTCTCTTCCCTGGGGGGGTGTAGGAGGGTGAATGGGAGTAGCCGGGAGGGTGGAAGATCTCCCAGATGGATTGACCATGGAAATGATGGGACCACCAGGCCACCCCCACTTGGAGGAGGAGGAGGAGGGGTAAGTAATTTACTCTGATTTTTAGAGGCAACTTGAGACAATGGGATAATTGCACTCCCGTTCTTTGACATTCTAGGAAAATAAGGAGGGTGGAGCTGGAAGGATGAATAGTAGCACGCCACCCAGTAGTGGGAGTGACCCTGGAACCACACCCACCACCAGTGGAACACGGGGTTTAAACAAGGTCACAACAAATCATCCTCCACCTTCTCCTAAACTGAGTTGGACAACAACCCCCGGCAGCAGCAGCAGCAGGAGAAGAGGAGGTGAGCTTTATTCCCCCACCACATACAGCCCAGAGGGTGAGGGGACAAGTGGGAAGTTCAGGACTCCACCCCCAACCACACCTACTTCCTCACTCACCTCTCCACCAGCACCAGAGAAGGAAAGAGCGGAGCCATCCATTGGAGGAGGAGGAACGTCAGTGATTTGGAGTGGATTGACCTCCACCCCTCCTCCTCCTCCTCTGTCCACATGGGAGTCAACTCCTCCTTCTCCCCAGAAGGAGGAGGAGTTGAGCACTCAGTTCCCTTCAAGTCCTCCAATGAGCTCAACGCCCTCGCTCAAACCTTCTCTCCAACCTGACCAAGGCGAGGTGGCTGCTGGTGTCACCCCTTCTCCTCCTCCTGGGGTAGTTGAGGGGACAACAACCAGGAATTATGAGACCACTCCCCATCCACCCACGGAACAACCTTTGACATCTTCCTCCTCTTCTACTGAACAAGGAGGAGAGAGAGAGGGGAGTCCGGAAACGAAGGGTGCTGAGGAGGGGAGGGTAGAGGAGCAGGAACTAGAGTCAGAAGGAGGAGGAGGAGCCCCACCCCCACCCAAGAAGAAGAAGAAAGGGAAGGGTTGGTGGGCACGGCTCGTGGAAATCGTCAAGGAAGTTGTCGTCAAAGTATTCAAATAGGAGGAGGGAGGTGCTGAATCTTGTGCTGTACAATTATTACTCTAGGTTGTACAAGGACTGGGTGTGGTCTATTCACAGGCAATCTATTGCACGATAACGCATTCTTCTTAATCATATATATATTAGTATTATGATGAGCTTAACACTGGTTGATAAGTGATATATTGTTGAGTGGGTGGGGTGTCTATTAAACAAACAGAGATATCTGGAACAAAAACTGGTGTCCATTTATTTAGTTGGTTCGAGTGTGAATTTAGACTAGACGTACGCTGTACTCACAACATGTGATGGCAACAGGAATACAATCATTTCTACTGGACTGGTTGGTATTTAAAAATAGAAGAGTTACACCCCACTACTACCCTCTTCCCTGGATGTCAGACATATCCGTAGAAAACGCGTTCCTTGTAAGCTTTCCTAATGTCATCCGAACCCCTTCGGATTCGTCGTCCAATGGGCTCCATGTCTCCGTAGCACTTGTCAAATACTGAGTCCACAATCCCACGCGCCTCCTCCTTCGACATGTCACGAACCGCTAGCACCGAATCCGTCGCACGCTGCTTCACACATTCCTGCACAAAAATAAGATAAGATTGGAGACACTGTTAACTCTGGAATCAGTGGATGAGGCTCCTTACCTTGTGTCCTTCTTTGATGTTGAGAAATGAGGCGGATCCATAGGTCCAGGCGGAGAGGAAAGAGCAATGAGCAAGGTTAGCCGCCCGGATTTCCGTGCACGCCAAATGTTTAGCGTCCGTCAAGTCCAGATTATTGCGACAGTAGTCAAACATGTGGATTAGCTCGTGAGTTAGGACTCCTAAGTATAAAAAAAAAAGATAAGGATAAGGACAAGATAAGCTGGGTTCAGCTGGTTACTCCACTCACTCACCTTGGATAAGGCCCTGATACCTGGCCGTGTTCTGACAGACGACCACTTGATTGAGGATGGGATCATATCCGCCAGTGACGGAGTGGTCACAAACTTCACAGGAAATATGGCGACGGAGGTCCACCTCACTGTGGGTCAGATAAGGGAGGAGTCAGACTAGTTTAGTGATGGATAAGTGAGTATCGTCCTTACCATCCGGATGATTTGAGGGCATCCAGGAGGATTCTGACGAGATGTGACTTCTTGGCGATTTGCCAGACGTTTCTTTCGCATTTGATCTTATCCAAGGCCTCCGTTCCTCCGCCCGTGAGTACAGCCCACCAGGAGGGTTTGTAGGGATCACCACCACGCTCGGGGTACAGGGAACGACATTTCGCCAAGTCCTCTGCCTTCATGGCGTCCAAAAGGGCGTTATTTCCGTGGGAAGGAGACTCCTGTGGAGGAAATGAGGGGATTTTAGAGATAAGGTTGGTGAATGGGAGTGGTGACTGGGGTAACTTACCTGTGGGGATGAGGATGTGGAGGTGGCTCCCAGTTTTTGGGCGTTTTTGGCTGCAGCATTGATCTTACTCTCCAAATCCAGTCGGGTCAAGGCTTCCTCCACACTTTCCTCACATTTCACCCAACCCGGCATCCTGGAGGAGGAGGCTTATCTAGAGACGGGTAAGCTCAGTCAGTCCCACACTACCTGGTGGAATAAATTAGTGGAATTTGTTGATAGCTAGCCACAACTATTTTAATAAATCCGAGCACGAGACTTTCCTTCCCGCTCCAAATTGGGGGTTGAGTGAGATTACTTTGTTCTCATTTCGTCTGACTTGCCAATTCTTTGCATGGATTGGCCATGAAAATGAGTAGGTCATTGGTTGCTGACATGGTTAAGCAACCATCAGTTGGCAGGATGGATGCTTATTTATCGGCAGGCATGGATGGAGAAATAACTTGGTGTGTAAGGAACGAGTGCGAATATTCTAACCAACTCTTGTATATTCAGTTACAAATGGATTCCTTAACTAATTGCATACAAAACTAGAAATAGTCGTCATAATATTCTCAAAGTAAGGTGACATGGAATTCTGGGATAATTATCGGATAAATATGAATCTCTCTCTCTCTCTCTCTCTGGTCAAACAAATCTAGATTTCGGGTACAAAGTGGGTGGGTTAACTGATAAGATGATTACTATCCGGTGACCCTGATAAGTATCCTGGCTGTGAGAGAGTATCAAATAAGGATATTGGTTGTGTCACACTGGAAGCATTTGAATTCACCATCCGGTCCTTGTCGCCCTCCATGAAGGTCCTTGACATGGCGGGTCATATTGGCCTTTTGGCTGAATGCCCTCCCACACTGGGGACAAGGGAAGGGGAGACGTATCCCTCCTGGCTTCCGACTGTGACAACGGATGTGATTATCCAACCATCCCTTGCTTCGGTATCTCTTCCCACAGATCCCACATTTGAAGGCCTTCTCCCCACGGGTGGTGGTTGTGTGGACCGCGTCCTCCTCCTCCAGCTCTACCTCCACCTTCTTGATTGGATGAGAGCCGCCCTCGGAGGAGGAGGTGGTGATTGGATAAATGGGGTACAAGGTGCCAGATGAGGCATTGACCTTGACCCCGGAGGAGCCACCCGGGGCAGGATCTTCTGGTTCTGGAGGAGGAGGACCTGGCTCCATAAGGAGTGAAGATAGTGAGGGAGTGGCCGCTCTACTTCTTAGCTCCTCCCTCCATAGTTCCTTGTCCAAAATGCTTTTCATGTGGTCCTGGACATCTATCTGAAAAGGTCAAAGTCAAGATAAGGTCCAGATATGATAAGGAGGCTTATCAGTAGAAAGAGGCTTACCATGAGCACAGTTTCCTCTTGGTCCGCATAATTAAGGACGAGATCCATGTGTCGGACTCCGGCGTCAATTAAGGCTTGTCGACTGGGGAGTTGAACCTTGACCCGGAACAAGGACTCTGAAGGGAGGAGGAGTGGCTCACTCTTGGGAACAACAAGAATGGGCGGAGGAGGAAGGTTGAGGTTATCCTCTGCAGTGGGGGTTTCCAAGGGGACTGGACTATTGGAGCGGACGAGAGTGGAGTCGGTCCATCCCACCTCCTGGACTTCCCTGGATGTTAGATGGTGATTGAGATTGACTCCAGAGGAGGAGGAAGAGGAGGAGGTGGAGTCAATGTCATAGATGGTGTCAGGGACTCTGGACAGGTCAGGGTCGAGAGAGGAGGGCCAGAGGGAGGAGGGTCGTGGAGTGGCGGAGGAGGAGGAAGGTGAGTGGAGAAGGGTGGAGCTGTGCAACATGGTCACTCAGAGGAAGGTCAATACTTGGACAAGAAAAAGGAAGGAAGGAGGAGGAGGTGGTGGTGGTGGTGCTCTGCCAGGGTTCTGAAGTCTGCACTGGACTGAACGAGGTGGATAACTAACTAACTAAGGGTCACAAACATGGAGACCTGGGTTGCATGCTAGATATGAAGAAGGTGGGCGTTCCCATGCATTGCCCAGTTATAAGTTTTGTATACCCAAGACAACGGGTCCTTCACTCCTTATCCATCTAGGCAACCCAACCAACCATCGCTGATCCGTCTTTTATGTTGGAAGGAGATAAGCAATTATGATATGCACCAGCAGGGTAATGAGAAGAGAGACGGACACCAATATTCCACACAACATATTTCTTTTTATTTCCATAAATTAGCTTTTGTCACCTTCCTTCCTTCCTTCTTTCTTCTGGCTCATATCAAATCCAACCCCATGTCAAACATCCCTTGTAACACTTGGGAGGGAGGGATAACATTTGGTTGTTGTAATTTATCCTAGTTTTTATACATTTAGTCCTCCTCCCACAACATAATTTTAAACTTGTAATCATTATACTTCTTCCTTCCTTCCTTCCTGGTACTTGCTCTACTTGGGAGTGGGTGGGGTTGCCACCCACCCACCCACCCACATACTCTACTTACTCCCACTACTTTTAACTCTTGTCCAATTGGTTACCATGGTAAATTGAGAATATAGTCTTAGTCTCCGCTTATAGCTAGTCCGTAGTACGTACACAGTTCATATAAAGTTATCTTAATCTGTCAGCTAGCTAACTAACTAACCTTGATTTGAGGTTTAGACAAAAGATAAATATGGACCTAGTAATTAACAATTAAACGGAGGATGGATGGACGTTTAGGTAGCTAGCTAGTACTAGTTAAGGATTAAGAATAATAATAAACTAATTACAACACACTGCGTCAAAGTAAGGTGCGCCTAGATAATATCTGATTATATTGACTTGGTTGGGGTGTAGGGAGCTGGAACAACTGAGGGCATAAGATAAGATAAGATAAGGTCACGATAAGGGCATCCTAATTTCTGTAACTTGTTCCTTTGGCTATAGTTGTGTAATTAGTGGAAAAGAAGGGGTCTCAAGCTACTGTGGATAGCAGGAAAGTTAGTCTTTTTCCTTTGGATATAAAGTCACTCAATGTAATTGTCTTCCGTCATAATTTAAGAGATAGAAAATCAGAGTATCAAAAATTCATGTAATTACCCAAACTCCTGCCTAATCTACTCAGCAGCGGCTATTTAGGGGAGGAGTAAGTAATCCAGTCAAAACTGTGGGGATTCTTTATAAAAACTATCACGATCCGTCCACTAATTTAAATTCCGAGCTACAATTTCTAGAGTAGGATGTAGGACGAGAAGGATAAAAGTTAGAAGAAAGGCTGTTCCAAATCACGTATAATTCCCGTTTCAATAGAAAACATGCTCATCTTGTCCCTAACAACTAAGATTGTGACCCTTTTCTAACACTTGCCCATGGGGGGTGGGAAGGCAGGTTTCAACACAACGTCATCCTCCTTCCATGTACATTTATGTACTACTTTCCTGGAGAGTAGTCCTTAGCTAGTTGCGATGTAGTATTTCGAGTGGATATAGCTTAGCCTAGTTTTAATGAGATAACTCAGACAGTAATTAGCAATGGAGTCTACAACCATTTACAAAATACAATACAAAACAATATTACAACATTTCTACAGGGGAGGCTGGCTGCGTGTGAGGGAAGGGAAGGAGACACAATTACACAATGCATATAGGTTTATAGAGAATAACTCTGTCATCCCCAGGAGACTGC
This sequence comes from Folsomia manolachei, assembly GCA_036491905.1. Lineage (NCBI taxonomy): Eukaryota > Metazoa > Arthropoda > Collembola > Entomobryomorpha > Isotomidae > Folsomia > Folsomia manolachei. The sequence continues at coordinate 6,288 of JAAXNX010000204.1, forward strand.
TGGGGACTGGGTCAAAGATCAGATCAACATAATAGAAGAAGGCTTAGCTTAGGGGGACAGTGGGTATTCCTCTGGGTTAAGAGAGCGTACAAGTTTCCATTATAAAGTATTCTTGTTCTTCACTTAGTAGATGGTAATATGGCATCCATTTTGTAATTTAATAGAATAAATTAATAAGTAAATCCTGGTACTGTCTCCCAAAGGATCCGGCGTGGCGTGGCGTGGTGTGTCACAAGTCGTCCTAGTGATGTGACTGGCTATCTTCTATATCTTCCTAAGTATATCCAATGTAAATATCTTCCAACTCCACCCACAGTAGCCGTGTGTCATACAAATATAAATATAATTGATTACACGGTGTAAATCTAATAACACCATCAGCGCCACTCCCTCTCTCAATACACTAGCTAACCAGATATTAAAGTAATTCGCCTGCTTCTAGTAAATGTACGAGTAAATAATCTATTTAATAATATGGCTACACCCCCCAGTATCTGGGTAACGCACCCCACAGGATGCTGACAAGACAGAGATGAAGAAGATGATGATGAGAGAGGAGCCAACTCCAGGTGAAGTCTGATGAAGATCCTCCTCCTCTTCTCCTAGAAATGGATAAGCCTCCACTTGTCAACTCCTCGTTCTTCACCACCTCATTCTGATGCTTCTCCAGCTCTTCTGCAAGTAGTACAAAGATAACCACAATATTAGTCAGAGGATAAGCACCAGGATAAGTCCTTATCAAGAATGGAGCCACTTACTTTTCTTGGACGTGGGTTTGTTTGGATTGGTATTGTACTGATTTTTCTTGGGCGTGGGATACCTTGTGGAGGGATAGTAGGGTGGAGGGAATCTGGGCGTGGGGGCGGGAGTGACCCCGATCCCATGACCACCATAACTATTTGGACTGGCGGAGGAAGTGTAGACGATGAGAGGACCTCGCTGTCGTGGGGGTGGTGAGGAGGGAGACTGATTATTTGAGGAGGAGGAGAGGATGCTGTTGATGTGTCCACTACTGTTCCCACTGTGATTGGGGAGGAGGAGGAGGGGTGGGGAGAGGGTGGAGGCGAGAGGATGGCGGGGTTGAAGTGGAGCTCCAGCTGGGGATGAGGGGGAGCTGGTCGTGCCTGGAAGTAAGATAAGGTCAAAAGGTTAGTCTTTCTTTGGGCATGAGTTAAGGATGGAAGAAATAAAAGTGACTCACTTTTGGATGAGGATTCTCCAGGATGACAGCACACTTTGAAGACGACTTTCATGTTGTGGGTGGAGCAGCGTCCTCCCACTCGACGGTGGAGATCGTCACGTGATGAAGTTGCTGGAATGAGAAGATGGTGGAGATTAGAGGGCTGAACGAAGGAACAAGAGCCTATGATAAGGGACAACTTACAGATGAAGTAGTAGTCTTGCCCGGGACGGAACTCGAGTCCCCCGGGTTGTGGGGTGAATGATCTGAAGGTAATGGTAAAGTACATGAGCTTATGGGGCTTATCACAAACGGCTATTATCCGTGGGTTGGGATTCGTTATCCGACACGTGTCGTACTCCTCCTTCGATACCTGGAGATCAAAGAATAAGAATAAGAATAAGAATCAATCAATGAGTTCAATTAATGGATGAGAGAGTTCTCTCTTTGAGCAATTTAACGTAGATATTCCCCTCGAGTCATTAAAAGAGTCCTCTCATCAGTCAAGTAGATAGAAGGGAGGAGGAAATATGGGTTGGGTTAAATGCAATTAGTCGCCTCATCTCCTGCACAGAAAGAAAGTTGGAGAAAGCCAGGTGGGACTAGTGTTCATGTTCATCCTTAATTCCACATTTTTGTATTTCTCCAGCCAGCTAAGTTGTCAACAGTCTAATGAGCCAATCTTCAATCCTGTTTCCACTCTAATTTATTTACTCTCTTTCATAGCAGAGAGACTTTAGACCGTATTTTGAGTAAATCAGTTGTCTCCAAAGGAAAAGACTACTTGTCACATGTTTAAGCACAGTTTAGCACAACTACTTGGGAAGGATGCTTTAATATTAAGCCCCTTGTCCCATCCATGAGTACTTAGTTCCAAACAAACAAGAAACAAGGTAGAATAAACTGAAGGCGTTCCTCTGCCGGAGTATGGTTGCCTTGATCCTATCCTTGGGATAAGATAAGTATATAAGTACAGGATGGATAATAATCCAGTCAGAACATGGAAAGTGTTTCAACTTGTGCCAGGGAATTTGGCAGCATCCATCCATCCCTTGAACCAGGTCAGTTAATCCCTTCCTTGGATGAGATATTTGCAAAGACGGCCAATAAATATAAGTGAGTAAAGGCCCCGCCGCTGAGGTGGTCCTCATTTTTAAGTGCTTTCTACCTTAAATCCTACCTCTGCCTGACATTTGTCCACATTTTTAGTCCCAATAAAAACCTGTAGTAAATAAACAAACCCTGCCGGTGGGGGACAGGGACAAAGGGTCCTGCATTGTCTGCCTGGGTAGGAAGTGGACATTTGTGGACCACCAACCAGAAGGACAAGGACTTGGCTTTTATGGACCCTTCACTCCACTAATCTGAGACTAATAATGCACTCCACCAACGCATTATTCTCCTTCATCCGATTTATTCCTGTATGCGGGGGAAGGGAGCTAAAATATTCTAATGGAACCCCTTCTCCTACTTATTCCTTGGGATTCTCTGTTATCCTGCTGGACCACACCCACCCCAACAACCTTCAATTATGATGAGCAGAAAGACAATGGCGTGGTCTGTAGGTATGAAAGGATTATCTCATCCTATTCATCCCAAACAAAAGGGTGGAAAGATAGGTTAGATCCTTCACAAAAAGGCAACTAAGGTCCCTTTTTACTGGATATCTACTGTGCCAAAGGTAGGTAATAATTGCACTCCTCAACCCAAGAGAAAGGTAAGGAAAAAGGTCCTCCATCCATGTATTTCACAATGGTATACCTTTCTAGCCATGGTTTGAGATAAGTAAGTGCATGGCTCTCATCCACCATAATTACCCTCCACAAGTAATACCGTACAACTCCAAGAGTTACTGGGTAAAAGAGTTAGCTGATCTAATCCACTGGTGATTCCATGACCTTGGTTAAGGGCTCGGCTAATTGTCATGGGTTCTGTGGTATATATCTTAAACCCACCACTTAATAAGTGCCCATTTACTTTGTCCCACTACTTTCAAACAGAGTTTCAGAGATTGTGAGCCAGAAACAGTTTGGAAGTCTGAGGAACACTTATTCCTCAATAATAGTAGTCTTTGCTGTAATTGGTGCCCGGAAATAACAGGCCCTTTCCCATGCAATAACGTCTCTCTCTCTGGAATTACTACTCTGTCAGCTATGCTCGGCTTAGATTTACTGGATCCTTGCGTTGTAATTGTAAAGTATACATTATCCCAAAATAGAGTTGGTCCGTCCAACTACAGCCTACAGAAAGATGTGAGAAATCCTGCCAACACTCCACAGGACTCTGATTGTGTCTGTTTGTAATCAATTATTGTTTTCATTTCCAGGTAGTTCTCACAAAAGCGAGTGTTTATGAATCTTCCTCCCTTTGTGCAGACGGGTTGAAAGTAATCAATTTATTTTTGGGTGAATACACCAAAAAGAAATGTATTTAATATCCTCCAATTAGTTACTCAACTATTACTTTTCTCAGAGTAAATAGGATCCAAAATGTAATATCATGTGGTATGTACAAAAGATTACTTGGTTACAGGGTTGAGGTGTATGGTTAAAAGTGGCAAATTTAGGGGATCAATTTGTACTTTCTTATTTGATAGCCTCAATAAGTATTCTATAATTCTTCCTTCCTTGATGAGCCAATTGTTCTCTTATCCCAGGCTAGGTTACCTTCCTTCCTCTCCTTATCTAAGTTGTCGTATCCAACTCTTTTCCTGGTAAGGAATCCATCAAAGTCGTTAGTCACCTATTCAATTGTAGCCAGTCAAATGTCACCCACCCACCCATCAACCACCCTCTCTCCATTTTGATTCCTTTTCATCCACCACTGGCTGGGTATATATAAATAATACAATCCACAAAAACTGTGAATGGTGGCAATCAGGAGAATGGAATGAGACATCATTTATCATCCAACAGAATGTCAACTGAGGATGAGCACTTATCCAATTCAATAACATCCATCCATCCAGTAAGGAACGTGTGGTCCATGAGAGTAAATGGGAGATGGTCACAGTGTCAGTTCTTGGTTGTGGAATTGGCAGTTAGAGGATTAATGGGAATATGGAATTATGCAGTTTACAAATATTTTTGATTCATGCATTGTGAACTGGCTGGTGAGTCATGGACCTTATATTCTTCATAATATGGGAGTGGAAATGCCAACCAATTAGAAATTTGATACTCTTTCCATTCCTTGTACAAGCTACTTGGGTAACTTTCCCCTTTTTTAGAGAAAGTTTGGCCACGTGTCCCAGACTAACTTGTTCCGAGGAATAAGAATAACCTTTTGATTTCTATTCCTTCCTCCTCTTTTTCTGCATGGACATGAAATATGACTCGTGTCCTGAACCAGATTCCATTCCATGTCATGTCATTCCATTCTCGGCATAATTATATTTCCAACCCACCATCTCCAGATGATGAGATGACGAGTCAAAAGTAGGAACGAGATCATTAGTTTGGATTTTATCAATAATTTCATTTTTACCCTTCCCGAAACTGGTGGTGGGGTCACGTTTGGTTTGGATTCAAGAGTTAGTCTCCAACTCTGGGATATGAATTCATTCATATTTGTAAACTACTGTACTTCAAACAAATATGGTTGGACCGACACTTGCTTTGAGAGATGGAATCAATCAGTCCGTCCATCCACTGTGGGGCACGCCCACACTCAACCATGTCTCAAAGCCAAATAATAAATAAAAAATGGGACAAAAGTCTCCCGAAAGTATCCCAAGTGACGCGTCATTCTGGACATTTGTGGGATTCTGGGGACGGACGGACGGATAGTGTCATAAAGGAGATGGACTTCAGTCCTAGTTTAATAAGGATGTCCTCCACTTGAGCTGCAACCAGCTCCCCTTTCTCTCCTTTCACTTTTGGGACTCTGGAGCCATCACAAGAGCAACAAAAAATATGATGGAGTGGAAATCCAGGAGTTGACAAAGTGATCAGCACCACCCCACTCTGTCCTCTTTGGAAGAATATTGGGAGCAAAATAAATAAAATGGAATAAAAATGGATAAAAAATGAGAGTGAAGTTGGTGGGTGGGTGGTAAGGTTTGTATTTGATCTCTCATCTCATTCAAGGATAATGCAGAGGAATGACAGGGCGAGGTTTCATCAATCACATCTCATTTCAAAGTTTGAATTTATTCAAGTTCTCGGCCGGAAATGGTGGTTGCCATGACGATATTTAGACTTCAAGACAGACTCATAGGAAGGTGGTTGGAAATACGATTTCCAGGTAAAACCCTGGTGAACTGGGGCTTGTCTGCATGAATTTAGACTGGTTGCCTGGTAAGATCTGTACTTATCCCCAGAGAAAGTGCAGAAAGGTGAGTTAGCAAGGAATGGAGCCAACAACCAACAACTCACCCTATTTATTCCTCAGCTACCCGGGCACCTTTCCCACCCGGGCATCCTGATGAAAGCAACCCTTTCTCCTCCCCTCTCTCTCCCTCTCTCTCTGCATATGCACAGAACTTGGTATTTGTAGGAAACCAGACATCCGGATAAAAATGTCCCTCTTCAACCCACTCACTCAGTCAGTCACTCAATCTCGTTAGCAACCTCTCAACACCCGGGGAACGAGGACATCCTGGAAACAAACTAGTCAAACCATCCATCCACCCATCATCCAGTCAACAATGAAGTATTAAAGTAGTGACACGACACGAGTCAGGCATTGTTGTCACTCTGGCGGCGCATTTTGGATGATTACCCATGAAAACCCTGTCCCCCTTCTACTCCCAGAACAAGGACTTTTCTCCATTGTCCTCCTCCTCCCTCCCTCCCTATGCAAAATTGCTCATCCATCCATCAACTAATGAATGAATCAAGTTCCAGTCAGTCATGCTGAGAGATAGATAAAATATTTCATGGGAGTCCCATTGGATCAGATCAGACTATTTCCATATTGCTTGGATTCCAGCTCTAATTCAATCACACAATAATTACAGACAAACCTTGGTTGGAACATTTTAGTTGTGTCTCGTTTAAACTGTCGTCCATTCAAAAATGGGTTCCCAACCCATGATTTGGACTCAGGGGTTGGGAAATGAGGCAGAAATAATGATACTCGTCTTAAGAGTCAGCCACCAATACTAGGAATCCATTTGTGTAAGAAACGACATGGCTGTTGATAAGGCAGTGAGTTGCGGAAGTAAAAGAAAGTCATTTACATATAAGGACCTTCTCCAAACAACATTTCTGAGAAATGAGAAGGGAGACAAAAATAGTTTACTATGGCCACAGTTTTCCTGCTTTATGCAAGAACCTTTCTCTTTTTTCTGTATTTGTCTCGGAGAGAGAGTGAAAGAAGGGATGAATTAAATTTAGGCCCCTAAACTCAGCTCCATTACTTATCCACACACAAGTGGACTGAAAATGAGATGAATTATGTTTTCCTCGTCTGCCGGCGACGTCCAGCCCATAAGTTAACTGTAACAAAGTCTAAACTGGGACTGGTACTGGGATGTGTAAGGTAGATTTGGTAGTAGCCACTTTTTATTTCCTTCTTCTTTTGGGTGGGTGGGTGGTATATGAGTAAAAATGTGAGTGCATACAATTCCAGAAATCCCAGCAGCCCCTAAATCACTCCTTCTCTGGGTGGAATTGACAGGTGGGTGGCTAGGAAATATGGGAGAGGGGCACCCAACTCTTACCAGCTTGTGACGTACTCTGGCTACATTTTTGAAAATCTATTCTCCTAGTTTTCAATTATTTCCACGGCTACTGCATCCAGTCACTTTCTCTTAGCCACTAGAAGAATGGAGATATGCCTGTAACTGCAGTACATAGTTTGATCATTGGCTAAATAGTAAACTACGTAGACTTGGTTGGATGGATGTTTGAGTGACTTGGGGTCCGTCCTTCTTTTTTCGAATATTAATTTCCTTGTCCCATGCATGGTCATAAATGCCTGACTGTGGCCTCAAGAACAAGAGACCTAATCAAAATCTGGCAGAGCATAAAGCAACTGCCTTCAATAGCTGACTCTTACTTATTATTTGGCCTGGAGGCGTGATTCTATGCTTTTTTATGGATTCACATAAATTCCCCCATGCGTCAAACAAGCTTTTCTTGCTCAGTAACACCCAATGCAGTAGACAACGCTGAATGACTAGATTTGTAGGATTACCTGAGCAAACTATTCTGACAATTTGCAACTTTCTAGAAATAGCTTCCAAAAATTCTGCCGTTAATTCTGGATGATACAGAACAATACTAATTATCGGGTTAAAAGAGACTAGTTACCAAATGCAGCCCCCATTTCCTACAGAAGGGGTTCAATGTACCTGGGATGAGATTCGGTGGAGGAGATAGACAAAATACCTGGAGGGCAATCTCTGCCACATTTTATTTTATATTTTATTTTATTATCCATCCTCCTATTAATGCACCCACAGCACCAATACTAACATATTAGCCAGCTAATATATGAAATTGGTAATTTAACTAAAACCCAACACCCTCATTGTATACTCCACACCTGCTCAGATTTAGCAGTCTGTCCGAGTCAGAGTTATCTTGTAATCGACCCAATTCCTGATTCTAAGAGAACTGAGCAGAATTCTTAATAGGAACAAGGTTTTATACCAATAATCACAATAATTAAGTGGACTCCGTCACATAAATTGGGAGGACAGCCATAACTTTGTAGTTTTCAGTTAAAAAAAGATGGCCAAAATTAGCATTTCCCAAAATGAGTCCTACATCAATATTAATGTATAAACATAAAGTATTGAAGCTTACCCTACCCGTGGTTACCTAGCAACGAGGGAGAGGATGATTAAATTAATTTGGTATCTTGACCACAACCTCGCAAGCAACACCTCCCCATTAATTTGATGGTTATTGTTCCACAACCCGTCAACTAAAATGGCAACAATTTGATGCATAACTAACTGTCTGCCATCATAGGTTGTCCGATGCTTATCCAAGATAAGAGGCACAAGTTGCCAGGATTGGTTGTGAGTGAGACTGGATGGAATTAAAATTATGTGAAATTCTACACCCTGTTGACTTGACTTTGACGGAAGGCCTCAAGGGATTGAATATTCTTCTGTTGCTGGGTTACACTCAGTTTTACTTTTATTACTTACAAGACAAGAGTTTGGTTGGTGTGCATGTTTCTATGAGCAATTTGCATATTATTATATATACCTTGTTGTCTGCATGGCAACCAAATACCTTAATTTCTAAGGAACTTGTGAGCACACAACACAACAATTATACGGCACAACTTTTGTCTCAAGTCAGGCCAAAATTGGTGAGATTATTTCTTTCTCAATAATTGCAGGGCTGTGGGGGTTTGAATTTATTCCTTATTTTGCTCAATTCTTTCTTTATAGACTTGAAATCATTGGAGTATTGGCTTGGCTGAGGAAATAAAAGCCAGCTAGTCAGCCCTTTTTGTTTCCTTTTTATTTTATTTTATAAAGGGACCAAATATGGGCAACAATTAGAAACCAATTTCTTATATTCTAATTTGTACGGTCTTGGAATTCTGCGTTGTTTTGAAGTTTGGAATCTTACGGGAATCTTAAACGTTTTGATTTCTTTTTTACAAACTGCAATAAGGAACTTTATCGACGATGTTGACCTCTTAAAATTAGAATGGTCCTGACCACAGGTTACCCCCCTTGGTCCGGCGAGCATGAAGGAGCACAGATATCCATTTGATTTGCTTTATTTAATTCTTTAAAAAAAAGTTCGAGTCTTATCACAATAACAAGGCATGACCATAACTAAGCCAGTTAAAGTTGATGCTGCAGACGAGACAGTAGGTGCGTAGTACTGGTGCTAGGGAAAGAGTAATAATAATAAAAGTGATTTGTGACAAGTAATAATTCTGACAGAGGTCTGATTACCTGGGTTTCTTGTTCTCTACTCACTCCCAGAGTCCATCCCACTAGCTCAGTTTATGTCATTTCTCAGTTTAGTCGGTAAACTGGATTCTATTTCGCACTGCCAAAGTGCGAACCCCATTTCCTACCGTTTACAAAGGCATGACCAGATTACCTTTGAAAATGAAGGATCTCATTTTGACTGCGAATCCTTAACTTGAGCACAAAATAGGAGGCGTGTGCCCTATGAAGCCAAGTATTAGCATTTAGCCAGGCACACCCACCTCCAACCTTGTAAGGAATGAGGAGGAGGGTTAGAAACCATTCAAGGATGACCTAGCTACCCCCTCCGCCAAATAAAAATCATACTTCACAAGAAACCCACCCATGCTAATCAATAGCCACAAAGCTGGTGATGTAACATTCCTCAGAAATGTTTGAGGCTACCAAATTTGTGGAAATGTAGCCATCCCAAAATGATAGAATATTTTGCAGTATATTAAGATTTGAATTGCCAACCAAAACATGAGAAAGGTTGGTACGCCTGTCCTGCCTGCGTTTTCTGGGTAATCTAGCATGTAAGTGGGGATAAAGTAGACCTACATATTTTCTGGTTGGTCAGCTATTTTGACCCGTCCAGCTTGAAGCAACAAAATCCCAGAAAACATTTAAACATGATGCCTTGATGACTATCTTATAACATCATCACTTGCTCAACATATACCTCTTCCTTCTCTAAGCAAAGTGGGGATGATAATAGGATGGATTTGTATTCAAATAGATTTCAACAACTACACTTACTTCCTTTGTAATCCATATATTGCAAATTGTGTCCACAATGTTCCAATACTTGGTCTGTCTTTTAGAACCATGTACTGGGATTTCGAACACTTAAAATTGCAGGTTAATCCATCCATCCACAATCTAACCACAACACAACCTGATCTCAGCCGTAATGGGGTATTGATTAATGAGTTAAAGAGACTCATAAATTATCCCCCCCCCCCCCCCAACCGACCAGACTCTAAAGTTGCATCAATTCCTTATTATTCCTCTTCTTCTTGAGAGAGTATCTCAGGTAGATAATACAAACTCCAATGGTTACCTAATTCTCATTCCGAGGAGCGACCGAGTGAGCATAAACCTGTCAATGATCCAATCCAAAGTAATTTGGACTAACGGAAAAATGTTATTTGATTATCTCAGTTGAGAGTTAGAGAGAAGGGACAAATTTGCAATAAATATAAAAAATAAAAGAAAAGCCTCATCCCTCCCGGCTCCTTTTAACCCCAAACCAATTCCTGATTTGACTCCAACTACGCTGATTCCCAGTCTCATTTTATTCCTTCCTAGACAACTGAACTGAGTGAGATGAGATTACACCTGTGTCCACTTAATACTAGCTCTGTTCAAGTATTGGTTACTTGAGGTTTACTTGGATGAGGTGGTGGTGGTGCTTTGCGGTCATTCATGGTTGGGATAAAGTGTAAAGAGTTTGGAATTTGTATCACTTTTAATGATTTAAAACCATTAGCACTCTCTCACCCCGTCCAATAAATCCTTCACTGGTTATCGGCTGCTATCTGGGAGAAGGAAGAAATATTTCACACCATTTTATCCCCAGTCAAGTCGTCAGGATCAAGTGATGACCCCATGGGTGACAAAGAGGATGAGTTCAAAATTAAAAATGTATGGATAAGCCAAATATTATCAAGAATTAAGGCAGAGGAGTCCTTATCTGCAGTCAATTAGTGAGTCGGGCCTTGGTTGAACTAAGTGGATGAATACTTATCAACAGAGATAGCTATGAGCACTAGGATGGAATTTAGGACAAATTTCCTCACCTGATTATTTTTCCTTTATTCTTTTATCTATTGCCAGCCAGCCATGTCTCAGCCAATCAATCAATACCCCAGCAGAGAAAGAATCTGATTTTAGAAGTATAATAATCACAAGGATTTTTAATTCATTTCCTTTGTTTTCCTTTCGGGGCCAAGACTTGACCCAAAAACTGGCGGCTGGGCAATGCATCCACTGTAAATATTTCTAGGAGTAAAAGCTCATTGGGAAGGATGCTCTCATCACTTTAAGAGAATGGAATGGATGTCTGTAAAATCATTGTTCTCCTTCCACATGCACGAGAGAGCCAGCTCATCACGCCAACCGGATACTTACAAAGCTATGTTAGTCACTAATAAACAACTAACTCCTCTACCATGGCATGAGATGGAATTTTTGAAAGTAGGGGTTGCGTGTGGTGTGATAAAATGTGAGTTAATCCATTTGTGCACAAATCAAGGTCTGATCAATAATCATTGATTTGGGTGGGTCTCTAATCAAATCAATATGGTTTCACAGGAGAATCTTCTAGAGACAAAAGAATTTACTTGTCCTCAAGCTAATTGGAGTCACGCAGCCGCAGCCGGCTCAAATACATAAAAGTTACTCTTTAAGGCAGGCACGATTTGAGTCAAGTTACTTAAATGTGAGATTATTCAAAGTGAAATCAAACCCAGGCCGATGTAATTATGAAGAGAGAGAGACATTTATGAATTACACCTCACTAGCTATTGGGTAGATATCCTAGTCAACAAGGAGAGGGTGTGGTGGGACTAATAAGTAATGTAAACATGCCTTCATTGACTCAGGAATACCTGCTAATTATCAGGAAACCAGGGGAAGGGAGAGGTTTTGGTTATTTTAGCGTGTCACTCAGTCCCCATGGAAACCTTTCATCTTCTGGGCTGACTGGGTGAGTGGGAGGAGTAATCAGGAAATACAATCCTGGCCAGGAGATTCCCTACTAATTAACTTGTCTCTCCTCAACTTATGTCAACTTGTCTCGTGCAAAATGCTGGGAAATCAAAGGACTCGCTCTACCACACCAGTTTTCCACTACTTACTTTGATCAAATGTCGGATGGATAATTTAGTTCGGGCATCCATGCACACCAAATCTTTTTAACGGAGGAAATCATGGCTTGGAAATGGATCAATAAGTACAACCAACCAACCAACCAATGCTGTGTCAGATATTTAAAATGGTTGTAAACTTAGAGGAAGGAAGGAAGGAAGGAAGGTATCCTTAATAAAGCCATCACTTTACTTACTAACTTTATGCAAATATGGACGGTTTTGGAATGGTTGGTTGCATTAGTGGGGAAGGAGTGTGGGGGCATGTGAAACTCTCATAAATATTTAATGCCTTCTAATTTCTGTTCTTGGTTAATTTCTTTATTTTTCTACACACGCCAATCCGCCAATGCAGGGTGTGAGACTTGGAGTCCAATTAACCTCAACTTTTCTACCACTAGTTAGTTAACTTGGAATAATTCAAACTTTTGGGTTGGTGTTGATAAAAACTTGGTTCACCTTTTGTGACAAGTATTGCACCAATAATTGGTTGAACTTCATGCATGGTTATTTGTGGAAACTATATTTCTTTGAATATTTCAGGATTTTAGAGCCACCAGAGTATCTACTTTTGGAATTGTATCAAATTAAGAAATTATATGAGAAAAGTTTACAAATTTCTAATGGCGTGCCATGTTTCGAAGGCCGGAGCAGAGTTCATGTCAGTGTTGACCTTATTCTTTTTGTCTTAAAATAGTAAAAATCAATCCATTCTTCCAATAATGCAGCCTGATTAGGTTTTGAAATCTTTTGTTTATGATTTCGCCTTGAAAACCCGTATCTGAGACAGAGTTACTCAATAACCCCGTCAGAATTGGGGAGAACCATGTCACGATTCCCTGACACGGCCATTCCCATTCCATGTCAGCAGTCGTCTTACTCGTGAATCAATTGAATTCACAATTTACTCCAAATTGCAAAATTAATAAACAAAAATGAAGTTTGAGAATGTTGCAAAAATTTGGTGGGCCACGTTTCTCACCCCAATTTTGCAACCTCGCCGAGAATGCTGACTCCACAGCAGCTAATAAATCATTTGCGAGTCCATTACAGAGACAAATTGGTCAAGTTTTTCAATTAGAAAAGAACTAAATAAGATTTACAAATATTGTTGTAAACATGAGAATATTATGGGAAGATGGGGAATTCAAAGGAAGAGCTTGCGTAGGAAGTTGTTCACTTAAAATTTTATTGGTGATTTTACTTTCTGTAGAATTGGTGATCACACCCAATCCAATCATTAAATAATTCCTCACTCACTCAACTTAATTCACTCCAATGGATGGACAGACATCTAGCTGACTTCTTCCCACTTTCTGATTAATTCCTAATCAACTACTTTAATCCATACTTTGGGCCAGATTAGCTAAATTGCTAACCAAATTGTTATGGGGTGAGGAGGAACACCATTAATTGAATACTAAATGATTGATTCATGACGTGAATCTTAATTCTATAACACAACTGCCTACGCAATTACATTTAAAAACGTGTTTCATTCAGAAATACCAACCCAGGAAAAATTACGGAGTTTGAGAGAGAACATTGATTGTATGCTTAAAAGGGTAACCATGACAACGGCACTGTATAAAAGTATGGGGCTCTCCTGAGAACTCTTTGCATTCTTAATGCAATTCCTGGCTCTTGTTTCCACTCTCTTAGCAAACAAACATAATTTGGTTAATATTTAGTTTTATTATTTTAATTTAAAAAGTACAAAGCCTGACCTCTTTTGATTCCTTAAATGGGATCAACTAAAACCCTGTCACTACCCTGCCACCAAACTTTCTCTGCTCTGATTAATTGATCTTTTTGAAATCAATTTGAAATAACCAACCTGGCTTCACACAAAGAAATGAGTTTGTTTCTATTCAATCCAATCTTGGGCACGTTCAAGGAATGCAATCCATTCGTTACAAACTCACAAAAAAGCCTGGTAACGGGGACAAAACGTGACTTTGTGTAAATTATTCCCAACTTTGTTGCAATAATTTTGTGTATTCCTCTCAAAAGTGAGAGATGCATGTGATGAGGATGTCATTTGTGTGGGAGATTGATACGTCTCCCCTCTCCATTTTTAAGATTGTGGCTCAAAAACAATTTTTCTTCCCATTGTACTGCAATCTGTAACAAACTACACGTCCGGAACTGAGTATGGCGTAAGTGAATGTGAATGTAAATTTAGAGTTTTTATTCATCCAAGCGAAATGGAATCTGATAAGTCTCTCCGCAGCCACATGTCGGAGGGTGGGGGAGGCTCCATTGTAATTGAGATGCAGTTAGTTGCAGGAATGTTTCTTTCCAACCTGGGATGTTATGAGAGTCCCATTTATTTGCAAACATAAAATCCAACGGGTTGGAAGGAAATCAAATAAAGGAAAGCATACCAACAACACAGGCTGCAGTGAGACATGGCTCCGAATTAAATTAAATCATTTCATTGTCATTTTTCTACTCGCTGTATTTTTTACAGGATATTTTTTATTGTCTACCCAAGGAGAGGGAGAGGAATGGATGTGGTGGGCATCAAGCTTTTTGTGGGTTTCTTTAAGTTGTCCAAGATTAAATTTTGGAGAGGAGAGAATGTCATGTACCGACAGTCGGACAGGGATCGAGATCAATCAAAACAATATTCTGATTAAGATTGAGAGTAAAAAATAGTTACAAAGAAACCATTCATTGCCAGGAGTGGAGTGGATCTTAGAAATTGTCACTTGAAGGATTGACACAATTTATTTTAAAGGACTCGAGTCCCGTCAACCAATCCTTTATCCGATTGCTGGCTTTTTAAGGCACTGGGAAAGAATTCCGATAGGAATTTGAATATAAAAAAAAGTCTCAAAAGCGCCGCCACACAGATCCTGAACCTGGTTGTTATCAGGATAGCTGTCAATGTCAACGCTTTTATGAGTCTTTGGATGCTTTAATTTGATTCAAACCTTGGTGAATCATGATCTTGGAGGAGATTGTGACTGATAAAATATTGTAATCGTAATGAACTCAGTCACGGAGGAATGGAAAGCTTTTTTTGTCCTGTAGGATGATACCTTATCTACTAGCTTATCAAAGTGAGACGAGGTTTACTTACATTGTAAATGATATATTTCTCCGCATCCTCCTCACTTGTCCCCGACGCATAAACGGGACAAATGATGTTGACCTGGTCATAGGGTAGATTGTCCCGATTCACATCTATTATGTGATCTGTGTTATCTATCCGGAATCTGGAAATAAGAAATCAGAAATTATTAGTACTAATTCAGTTAACCAAGAAATTGTATTTCATCTTGAAATAAGTCACATTCGTTGTGAGCAGTAATACAGAATATTGGTTTAGGGGGTGGGGGTGGTTCTGCTCGTGAAATACCTGGCTGACAGGAGGTCGTGATTTGAGATACCTCGTTACGGGGAAATCGTGGTGGCTGCAGGCTCATTTTTAGTAAAAGACCAACTAAACTTGGTGCAGTCGGAGGAGAAACAAAGGCTCTGAATGAGGTGGAGATCATAGAAAATATCTAGTCGAGCCAGATATTCATCGGCTCAGTTCATGATGAAGTTGTCACGTTACAGAATAATGTTTTTGGAGTCAGGACAAGAAATAAGGCAGCAGGATGGCCATCCAGTCTGTCACCAGAACAAGACATTGTTCCAAGAGAGAGAGAGATGAGGATGTCAAGCCCAATGAAATAAAAATACCGACTTTAATATCTTTTACAGAGTGAGTGATTATTCGAGGAGAAGAAGAACAATAAAAGAATATTTGTATTTTATCTCAACACCACTTTATCCCTGTACATATATCCAACAAAGTGCTCAGCTATCTTTCTTCAACCGAGGCTATAGCTCACTAGTGACAAGTCAAGTCAACCAGTACCTGTTTGTTAGGTTGGCTTTCTTACTTACTGTCTTCTAAATATGCAACTGTGTCAAAGGAATGTGGTAGCTTCCTTGGTTTTATTAATTAATACACGGGTTAAAAAACGATAATCAAGTGTGAACTCGGATTCTGATTAATTGATCGGTATGCAGGTAGTGACAGTCAGTCAGTGTCTACTACTGCTTGAGAAGGAAATAGAACTACTTGGTTGTCTTGTCAGTTAGTGTCGTGGGAATGTTGGGAATTAATTAGTAACAAAATCTCGTTCCTCTTTATTTTTAAAAAGCTGCAAAAAGGAAACGACGCTCACACTGTCTGCAATAATTTAAAAAGTCGTGATATTCTCATATTACGCCTCCTAATCAAACCCCAATGTTTTCAATATATTTCCATCGGATTCCAAGACTTGGAATTAAGTAATTTTCTCGTTTTTTGGGCAGATGAGAGTGAGTAAAGCACGTGGATTGGATGGAGGATGTAATGATGAAGCCCATCATTTTTTTGCTACTTGCTTTTGATGCGGTTTTCCGCTCGAGCAGTAAATTAAATTGGCGTGTCTTCTCCCTGTCATCGGGCAAATGGTTGTTGCGGTTTACTCATTTTTATGCAAAAAATATCCCAACTTCATCCATGCATCAGGCTTCAAACAATAAATATGCGGGGTTGTCATTTAAGAATGTAATGAAAAGTCTTTCTGGTTGCTATCTGGTAGAGGAATGAGATAGATTATTGAAGAGTATCTATCTGGCCTATTCTTTAATTGTATTGTTGCGTCGGTTGTATTTATTTGATGGCCGGAGGCAAGTTCTCAATTATCACCTGAGTCGATAGATAGACTCAGATCGGCATAATAAGGCAAGTTACCAGAGATAGGAAGACAAGATACATTGTGAGGCTGAGATCATTACCCTAATCAACCCTCCTCATCTCAGTCATCAAGGGAATATAATAAAATACAGGATCAAGTCAAGAGCTGCCAATACTTTACTGAGAGAGAGGCCTACTAATTCCAGAGTAAACTTTGCACTGTTAAGATCCATTGGATACGGACAGCCAGACAAACCTGGGATAAAGTGGGAGTCGGAAACAGGCTGTTTAAAACAGCTAATCAAGCCCATATTGCTCAACCAAGTAAATGTAGCTATCATAAAGAACTGAATGTATCCAACAAGTCGACACCACATGACATAAATTCATTAGGGCATCCATCCTTCCATCCACTCTTCTACCTGGCAATTACAACAATACATCTCCACCAACAATGGACACTACTCACTCGCCAGTGATGTGCTGACTGGGTGAGTAACATGGCAACTCTAAAATGGATACAAGTCTACAATATTCATACGATATTCTTTCTTGGGCAGCGGCATGATAAAAAATGATGAAAGGGAAACAATGCAATGGCTTCGTTCCTTGGTTGGGATGATGTTGACTGATAAATAAACTCCAATCCTATTCCTTCCTTCCACACATCACATAGCATCAATAACCTGACCACCAACAAGTAACGGGGCAAAGGTTTAAATCCTGGTAAGTGAGTTATGATGATTACACACCGTTCTGGGAAATAAGTCAAGTCCATTCGGACAGAAGTAGGATTGGTGAGCAAAATACGCACACTTACGACAAAGTTAGAGTGCAGTGGTCAGTATTTTGTCCCCAATTCCATGCACTGTGTGATTGGTTAAGAAGTAAATGTGAACTGATGTTAGTCTGGTGAAATGAAGGATCTCTTTGTAATAATTGCCAAGCCTTTTTTTATAATTTGGCTTCATTTCTCCTCTGTCAGGGAACAAAAGAGTGTCCAGTGCAATTCAGAGAGATGATGGTCCCACTAGGAGGCCAGACAGACGGACGGACAAAACATGGGAAAAAATCCAACATTTACAACTTGTCTCCAGGCAGGCAGAGCTCTGCTGTACTGCAGGCGTGGGACGAGGAAAGAAAACAATGCAAAAAACACTCTGTTTTCTTCCGAGTATAAAAAAATTGTTAAAAAATGACAGAGTTAGAGAGAATACTAATCCTTTCTATTCCTCCTACACTAGCCAACTCCAATCCATCCATTGTCCATTCAAGGTGAACAAAAAAGGTGATTTGATGAGTCCTCCCCTACTGATGACCACTGATGAATATGTAGGATTGGATTGACCAGGCTGGAGAGATGGTTCTTTAAAAACCAGGAAAACTGAGCTGTCCCCTTTCCTACAGACCGTGGGGACCAAGGGGCAGCTAGCGGGTAAGTAATGGACGTTTAAACACAGCTCATATCCCACACCAGAACAATGCCTGGCTGGCTTGATTGGCATCTTGTAGGGTAAAGGTCTGGATGAAGGTCTATTAATATCATTTTCCAACATCCACCACCAGACCCCATCCGCTGAGCGGTCAGCACCAAAGAAAAATGGAATATCTTTAAGACAAACAAGCTCCGGTGCTGTGGAACTATTTTAGTAAACCTCTGTTTTTATTAGGCCAACCAAAAATATATAGTCCATCCATCCATCCACCGGTTAAAATATCATACTCTCCAAGATTAGATACTTAGACACCCATCCATCCAATCTTGTACTACAATCCATCCATTCTTGGCCTGGCTGCTTAAAAAATGCAGAATTTCCAAGGAACTAGTTGGCAAGCTATCCATTGTCCATACTGCTGCCGGACTGTGTCCAATCTGACCATGGCAGGGAGAAATTAGAATCTACTTAAGAGCCAGGGATGATAGGGAGTGATAACAAGGACCCACCTGGTCACCATGGCGACTGGATTGTTAAACAGTAATCTAATAATTTATGAGTCTCTCCATTTCACACTTTTCTAGAGTCAGTCAGTGGATGCATGCCTTCCAATTTCATTAGCATTCTCACTTTATTACCAACCAACCAGATCCCCACCACCACCACATTCTTACAATTACACAGTCGGATGAACTCTTATTCCCACAAACTAATAACTAACTGACTGGCTAACTAACTGACTAACTTCTTGACTATTACATCACCTAGTCCTCCGCTAACTACGAGTTTAACAAACCTTGTCTCCCGTGGTGTTGAGGTTCCGCAAAAGAAATCCAATTTCTCAAATAGATTGCCTTTTTCTTTTACCCCACTCCATTTTACAGTACTTGTTGGATGGAGTAGTGATCTAATATGTGGTTGTAATAGTTGGACATGTAATGGAATATACAACTAGTTTTTGGGGAACTTATTTGCACCCAACCCAACAGAATTGAATAAGTAATAAAAAGTTTTATGTCCCTGTTTACCAAGTACTCATATAAGCTCCTTTCCATGGATATTAGGAGTCTATCACATTTCAAGTAGTAATCCTACCCGAAGGAAAGAAATCTAATTAGAGGAATTATTTCACTCCTCCTACTTTCCAGGCAGTTGTCTTCACCTCGGAATATGGGACTGTTACAGAGTTGGTTGGCAAATATGTAATTTAAATGGTTTGGTGACAATGGACTCCATTAAGACTAACCAAGGTCTAAATGCAGCTACAGGGGTTAAGATTGTCCAGCGGTCATCACCTCTGGGTTGTGTTATCATCCCATTATTTTATTTTCTCCATTAACCCGACCCTTGGACACAAGTTATGTCCTGGAAGTATGACCACTCTCCCACAACAACTCGGAATAAGTAGATAGATAGCGGAGTGTCATTCATGATGGCATGTGCCAGGATGAAGCACTTTCTTCTTAGCTTTGTAACTCTCCGACACTGACTTGATCCGATTAGTGTCTTCATGCGACTGACATGAATGTCTTGTGGTGGTGGACAGGCTTGGTTTGTCATCTAATAATCCGGAGTCTCACTCAGAATAATATGGGACTCACAATATGCTCAGCATGGAATTAGAGAGAGATGCAACAAATGTTTCAAGAGTCAGACATATCTACATAAGGATGACATCATCTCTCCTGAGTGAGGGGGAAATGGCATGATTTCTTTGGAGATATGAATCCACAGGTAAGGTCTGCACCCAGACCAAGAAGAATCTCCTTAATTCCAATGATTTCATTTGTGAGCACAATGGCGAAGGTCTTGTTGTGAGGAGGAGACGGAGTTTGATGAAATATTTGATTCATTTTCATAAGGAAATGATGAAGGGATTACATTTCATCAGGAATTGATTTCCTTCCTTGACTCCTATTCAACCCTTTTTCCTAATAATGGGGGATTTCGTCCAATAAATGAAATACAAAATAGCGTTCCCTTCCCTCACGTATATGGATTGAAAAGGAAATTGAAGTTAGAATTCCCTCCTGCTTAAAGGTTTCCAATCAATTCATCTCATTTGTGGAGGAAGGAGTTGAATTACTTTATTTTGGAGGCAGATGGGATGAGAAAGAGTTTCTGTAGCCCTTATATTTTGACAATAGAGTCCAACCAGTTGGATGGGATTCATGGAAGAAACCGATGCGCAATGCCACCCTCTCATAGGACCAAGATATAAACAAAGATCCCATTATTGCTTTATTATTACATTAGCTAAATTTAAACGGAATTTGGGGTTACTACACTTTTTCCTTTTTATTTACAGTTTAGTTTTCGTAGTCAGCACCCCCAAAATAGGATTTTATCCAATGAACTCCGTGCCTCACGAAGAGAGTTTTCCCAGATTTCTTGGAAAACTAGAAAGAATTCAAATCCAACCTTGTCTCGCCTCGGGTAACAGATATTGAAGAATGAATTCTCTTTTGGTTAATCCAAACCTTTTTTGATGTAAATATCTTCTCAAACCAGGTTAATTTAGGTTTAACTTTGGAACCCAATAATTTCCAGGATTTTTTATACTGTGACCAATCCAGGATTCTCCAACTAAGGTCTGAGAAAGGTCACTGGATTCGCCCAACCAAATCAAACCAAATGAAACCAAAGGAAAGTGGTTTAGGTACAAAGTATTGGATAGAACACACTCCCTCTGATTTGCATATCTCACCCCGTATCAATCTCAAGCCTGGCAAATGTAATGTGCCATTATTTCATGATAAATAAAATGTGGAATCATAAACCTCTCTCCATATTCCTCTCCATATTCCTTCCTCCAGTCCTCACCCATAATTAGTTGGGATTGAATAATATCCAACAGGATTTTAATGGACGACCAGCCAAATCTCTCTCTGCCGTTGTTTGGTGTGGCATGAGAATAGAGGCGTTTGAAGAGTTTCTCCCATTTTTTGCCAGAGTCTTCTCAACTCTTGATAATCTCTCAAGTTAAATGGGAGGAGGCGTGAGAACATCTTTTCTTTTTTCTTAGCAGGTTGAATCCTCTTTTTTGTATCCACTAGATAGATATAAGCCAGGGCTGACCCCATATCTCACCCCGACAACAAATATGTAAATGTTCAACCAACCAACAACCACTCACCTTCATCTTCATCTTCTCGGAATAATTACCCACCTCAGCTCAGCACACGGTCAGCTAGCTAAGACTTGTTGCAATCTCAACCCCTTTTATTTCATGGCATGAATGTCTACCTTTTTTATGTGGGTTCCACCACCAAATGTATTTTCAACTCCATCCATCCACCCTGGGATAATTATTGAGGCAGAGAGAGAGTTGGAGATAATCACAAGAAATAAGATGTAATATCTATTACGGAATAATGTGATCATGAGACCGAGATGCGTGCATAACTTTGTAGCCATCCAATAAATATGGATTTCTTTTTAAATTGAAGTCTATCAAATTCCTAGTCTTCCATGGATCTCGTATTAATAGCAGCTCTGATAGCTGAGTATTTGGTCCATAAGAAGAGAGACTGGCGTTGGCGTGAGTTGTGATAAGTATTTGGCCCACCAGAGTCCTTACACGGTAGAGGAATGGCCTGGAGAAATTAGGGCTGGGCTCAAATCCCATTTCCGTGAATTATTCCCTAAAATCTTGGACACTCGCCAGAATTGGTGCTGTAGTGCTATGCATCAGAGTTGTTGATGGAGCAACCTTCTTCCTTATCAATGGTTGGACATGATAACACAAACACTGCCAGGATGACCAGTGGGCAGGGTGGTGGTGGCAATTACAACAATCTCTCTTGGCAAACTATTTCCTATTATTTTGGCTTGTATTCATCCCATTGTTTCCAAGGTGTTGGACGCATTAACTAGGAATTCAAACTGATTCAAAACTGGCAATAAATAAGGGAAAGAAATTAAAGTCATCACTGCCAGAGACAGAGGAGACAAGGATTCATTCCATTCTCATTAATAATATGCACATAATTATGACCAATCCTCCCACCCACCCACTGTAAAATGGTCACACATCTCTTACTCATTCCACACCCTCTCACTTAAATACAACCAAGTAGCTAGCCCCATATGGCTCCAATAAGTGATGGACCATCATAAAAACCTCCCAACAAATTAAAGAAAATGTGAAATTCCAGTAATTAATTAATTTTATGACACAACTCTGTCCAACAGTAAAAATGGAAGGCTTCAAATTCAAGTAGTTGGAATGATGCATCCAAAGTTGGACCGTGTCTAATAATTCTTAAGAAGAGAAGGAGGAGGAGGAATTCTTTTAATTCCAAAGACAAAAGGATTCAACAACCCTTTGAGTAGGGGCTTAAAAATACTTTATCCACAGACGCAACAGTCATCTTACATTCTGAGAGAGAGTTGAATTCTTAGGCAACTTGTTCTTTTGTGGGTTTATCTTATCCGATCTTGATTTGGATTGGTAAAGATTTGGTTTGGTTGAATTCAGCCATTTATTTATTTGCATTACGCTGCACTTTACTGAGTTTCTGAGAGATGGAAGGAAGGTGAGCTGACTCTAAAGAGTTGACTGGCTGGACAAAACAAAAGGCTGGGAGTCAGTTGCTTTAGTTTGTTGGAGTAATTATTGGAGAATAGTTAGCTATAAATAGGGAAATACAGGCAGGAGTTGAATAGGCTGAGAAAGGAGTTTGATCTATTCACGATTTAGAGTTTTTTACTTGATCACAAGAAACAAGAACATTTTCTAAAGAATGAGTCGCCAGCCACTTTTGCAGGGTCCAGGTAAGCTAACCAGCCGGATTGAGTGAGAGTACTAGTCAGGGCAAAAAAGGGGCTCAGGTTGTAATTTCCATGAAAATTTGATTAAACGCTCCTTGGCCAGATAGTGATGTGGGTGTGTGGATGGGCAGGATGAAGAAAATGTTACCAAAATTTGTGGAAATGCAACACTAGCAACACACTCTCTTGTTTTACATGTCCTGCAGCAAGATAACACTGGGATAACCCTGTGTCTTACCGGTTTATAAGCTAAATACAACAGCATCAACAACCATTTTTTGTTGGCTAGCTAACGAACTAAGCAAGGAAGGTATGGTGATGGAGCATGGCTAAACTAATTTCACGACTTTAATTGCACACCTTTTCCTCTTGTTTCTTGGCTACGGTTCCCATTTTTTGCTCAACAATTCATTCAAGCCCAGCTACATGTGAGGAGTCCTTTTTAATTCCCTTTTACTTTTATTCCTCATTAAGGATTTTCTCTTAATTTCTTCGTTCTCCACCAGTTGAGGCTGTTTACCAACAATAAATATGCGGAGAACAGGAATAATTTGGTGTTAGACTAATTAAAATGGATGATTAAGTCATAGCCATGGACTGAGGGAAGTCTTGCCCACATTTATTGGGACTTGATTTGTATTGGATAAAGTTTGTAGCCTTTGACTAAGTTGGAGGAAAGGATTCCGGAGGACAAAAGTACTTTTTTTGTTGTTGGATGAGATGAAGGAGGAGGAGGAGGAGGAGAGGATGAAAAATAAAATAAATTAAAATAAAAGGATAAAAAGGAATTGACGACTCAGCATGATTCACCATTCAGTGGAGTCGTGTTAAATTGGTGGTAGTATATTCCACAGAGTTTCGGCTAGAATGGCTGGATGACCACCTTCCTTCCTTCCGCTCCTTATCATGCTCCAACTTATAGGTATAACAGCGACTAAACTAAGTTGCAACCCTTTCATTACGATGAGCTCTGCGCCTTCTATTTAGTTGCGTCTTTTCCTTCAGCTCAAATTATGCCAAGATATACACATGTGCCTTTAAGACATAGACTTGTATCAGGACCGGAATAAGTGTGCATAAAAAAGATAGCCAAGTCTGTAAAGAAAGTATGAAACAAAGGAGTTGGAGGTGATGAGTGTGACTATCTCTGAACTTTTTAGAGAAATGTTCCCAATTTCCAGTATAAATATTTAAAAGAGTAGAAAAGTAAGAGGGTGCAAGTGCAATGCGTGTCGTGGGATGGAGGAGTCAGATCCGACATAAATCAGAGGTTGGGAGGTGGAGACTGACTTAAGAATAAAAAGGTGGAAAATTCACGGCATTTTCCTAATTTCACGGTTCTTAATCCACTTGATCCAGGGTGAAGACTGAAGAGTGTGTTGGTGTGGGAAGGAGGAATGATAAATCAAAATCAAATCAGCAAACCAAGTTCCTTAATTGTCACACAGTCCATTGTTGTATTTTAGATGCAAGCACTTGGATCAAATACCGGGGATGGAGGATGCAAGGCAACAATTAAAAGTCTGGGTTTTAGCCGGACATCAATCAAAATAGGCTGACACCCATTTATACTCATTGACAGCACAGGATTGGGTTTAGAAAAGTTAAATCCTCATTCCCATTAACACTGAATTGAGTTGGATTGATGAAACTACACATATTTGTAATGAGGTGACTCAATTTCTAAGGAGTTTGATAAAACTTTGTCACCACGGCTTGATGTTGAGATGGGAATGGAATTTATTTGCAAATTGCCGGAAATCACGCTGACTAGAATTTAGCCGAAACTTGATCCATCTTATAATTAGTTCTCTAATTGGTAGTCTAACCAAAAGTAGACCGACCAATGGTAGGCAGAAGAAAGTGAGTTGAACTGCCGTGACTATTTGTTAGTTATTTACGAGTACTCTTAATATCGGCACTTTTATCCGGCAAACCTGGACTGGACTGGATTTCAGGCTTTATACTTTGGCGAGACGAGTAACAATTGAGAGCTAAGTTTTACTTGGTCGGTGTCAGAAACGGTGGAGATTGAGGGCGGAATATTTACTCCTCGACTATTTTAAATAATTATATTACACCCCAATTGGATTGCGTGCAAAGTAAAATACGTACTTGAAGGGTAATGAGTAGTAAAAAAGTGGAAATAGCCTTCCTACCGTGGCACCCAGAACTTGGCTTCATTTCTTGAGGTGTTCAGCACCATGGAAATTTCCTAGTTCTCCTATTTACTCTGTCAACCAAGCCCCATTCTGCATGAATACTCGCCTGACTAGTGCAATTATTTAATTGTGTGAGGTGTTAATGGCTAAACCCAGGATCAGAGTGAATCCATCCATCCATCCAATCTATTTGCTCAGCTAGTACTATTTACTTAATCACGACTCAACAAAGACAGAGACTGAGTCAGAGAAGCCCTCATAATTCAGGAATAGTCTTAAAGAGTGTGGATGGCTATATTTTATTAAATTATTTCATTGCAGAGACCTCTCCTCCTCCCTATGTGGTCTCTGCCTAGAAATCACAAGACAAGTTCAACTCCCAAGTTAAATTAGTGTCAAGTATTTGAGCAAACAGTAGGAAAGGATGGTGCAGCAGTGGTTGTCTCATAGTCAGAGGTTGGTTAGTTGGTTGTCTTGTCAAAAACGAGTTGAGTTAGTTCCTTGGTAGTTTAGTTATTAAAAAGGAATAATATTTAAATAGGGAAAAGTGAGAATAATCCCAGAGAGTTGGGCCGGTTGCTGGACAATAAAAGTCAGCATGAGTCCTCACACCTTGCACAGGATAATTCAGTGGATATAAAGGAACTGAATTTGAATAACATGGAAATAATCTAGGCAATAGGAATGAGGGACAGGTTTAAATGTCTTTATTCTGACATCTGCCCCTTGACTGGGGAGGAGGCAGCAGCAGATGGAGAATGATCTGTGAATGAAGTGGATGGAGGACAAAATTAGGTTGCCTACACATTGATTAAACCTTTGTCGGCATGTGCTCAATTACAAATCTCATTTCAAGCCTGGGTTCAAGGGAAAGACGTAAAAATATGAGGCAAGGCAACTTCCGTTGGAAAAAGTGACTATTTCTGACATTCCCGAGGTAAATTCCTTGGAGTGCGTGCTAGTTGCCAGAGATTATGAGAGGAGCCTTAAATTATTGAACTCTTTTTATTCTATTTGCCCTGATTTAAGGTAACCATTCGTGTTTCTGGGAGATGGTGTGATTTTTTGGGTTTCCATTTTGGTCACGGAAACCAAAATTGGTTCAGGTTTTTATGAAGTTGGGCTGGAAATGGGTATTTACTCGTAAAGAGGTCTTTTTGGAGTGACCAATTAAGCCAAGGGGAACAAAGTGGTTCGTATTAATAGAACACTGGTTACTTGGAATAGTTGGAATTGGTGTACCACTCAATTATTGGGATGGAGGTTTAAATTACTAAATTATTAGCCAACTACAGGCATACAACCTGAACTGAGCCAAGGACTCCTCCCACCCAGCAGCCGCCGCTATTTTTATTTCTATCAATTACTAACTGTTCCCCGTTTGGAGATTAATATTCAAATCCCGACCCCCATTTAAAAGCTATTATTAAATTAATGAGAATAATACAAAAGGGATGGAGTTTAAATTATGAGGTATAAAAATAAAATTAACGAGCCATTAAGTCATTAACTTATCCATCCATCCATCCAGTATCAACCACTTGAATATTAATTCTATGTAAGAGCTGGATTGTTTCAAGATATTAAAGGAGAACCAACCCACCCACCCACACTTATTAATTAAGGCTCAATAAAGTAATTAATTAGGCGGAATATTCCCAGAATTTTATTCACTCTCCTAGTAATTAGCAAACTTCTGAATTGAGGTAAAATAGCCAAATTTAAGTGGGATCTTAACCATGAATAGATTAATGTTCAGACGGCGTGAGAATAATTTGCATGAAATGAGACGCCAGGGATTGAAATAGGTTGGAAGACTATTCTCACAGTAAGAAGCCAATTATTGACTGGTAGCAATTTTAAGGTGGTGATTGATTAGGAATTGAACAGGAGGAGGTCGCAGTCGCACTGGCTCAAAGGACAAGAATATAGATTTGCATGGTTGGCCTCAGTAGGAATTTAAATTCCTTTCCCATCCATGACCAGACAATCATTTGACACCAGTGTGGTGAGTGAGAAAAGAATGCGAAATGAATAAAGTTGTAAAATATAATGACAACTGCATTCAAGGTGTTGGATTGAAATGGTGTCCTTAACATTCTTGGAATTTATGGAATGGATCTGATTACTACATTCAAGTCACTTAGGGGTGTGAATGAGTAAAGTATTCTTCTTTTGGGAATTATGCAACTTTATAGGATAAATGAATGATTGATATTATTTTAAATCAAACCCAAACCAGGAGCAGGGTAGAGTAGTCGACAGACAGTGGATCAATTATAATCAGGTAGGTAGATGGATTTGGACTTACCTGTAACAAACAAAAAAATCATTCATCAGTTAACAATACAATGCAAATGGCATGAATATAGTTACTTTTACGTATACAATAAAAAAGACAATTCCTTCAACTAGTACAAGTCTCAAAATGAATTCATTTACGACGACTTATTATCAGCAGGGTCGTCAGTCCCTCAGCTAACTCTTATTCTTGTGTAATAGGATAACATTGAGTTGCAACTCAATTGACTCCCAAACCTGGTTATTGACTGCAAGCCAAGTGGTTGATTTGTCCTGTCTGGGCTAATATTGAAAGTGACAACTTTCCAAAATTGCATAATGTCCTCATCCCAATAAGGTTTTATGCCTATTCCTCCTCTCATCCCTGGCTTAAACAGGAATTCATTGTTGTGAAAGGATTCAATGCTCTTGTAAATATTTGAGTGTAAGTACATAAGTAAGGTTGCCATGCCAGCCAGCCACCCCCTGCTCCGCATGCTAATGAGATGGTTGGAGTGGGTAAAATTGCCACAATTTTGAAAGACTGGGAGGAAATTACAATTAGAAAATTACACAGAAACAAAATAAGTGGATGGATCAGAAGTGGATGGAGGAAGAAGAAGTTGAAGTTGGAGTGGTTGGTTGGTTGACTCCACTAAACTCCTAAACCTGTCATTATCATTATAAATAAAAGTGTTTGGAACAAAAGTAACCGGTCAGTGGAATTGGTATGCCTTCCCTTTTTACAGGAGGAGAGTTGTGCTATGAAGCAGATGGAATGGAGAGAAGGAAGGAAACATTTCTACATTTCCTTGGAATACAATAAAAAAGTACAACTTTTGCTGGATTAGAATTAATGAGATGAAGGCTCAAACTGGGTAGAACAGCAATCCAGCTATGTGGGAGGAAGTGTTTTATTTTTAAGTTAAGTTGTCCAGTGGAGCTAATTAAGCGTCATCCCCAATTAGTCGGAAATTGATTAAGACACCTGGCAGTGAGATGTTGGAGACCCTAATTAAATCATAGTCAGCCAAAGTCTCATGTTTTAAATGAGATGTCAGTAAACAATGAATTAATTCCTTGATAACTCGTTAAATGTGTTATCATTCCAAAGATGAATGCACATTTCACAAAATGTCATCTCATTCCCACAAATATTTCCGAGTGAAAAAAAGAGAGCTAAAAATTGGAGTCTTGGTTAGGTTAGATTTGCAAAGGTCGCCAAGTCATAGTGGCTTTTTTTCGAAATTATTTGGTTATTGTCCAAAACTCCGTCCCAAAGGTTTCCGAAACATTTGGGTCCCTCTCCCTCCTTCTTATTGAGAAGGAGAGAAAGAGAAGAGGATCAGCATTTAATCATTTTCCACCACTTGAAAATTGGATCCTTTTTGTATTTTGTATTTGGAAAAAGAAAAAGTGTCTCTTGGACGGACAAAGGAAACCTCTCAAAAATATTTGGTCCCTCTGCTTCCTCCAGAAAAAGGACAATGCCGTCCTGCTCACAGAGCCAGGATTTTAGGACAATTCGGAAGATATCACTCACTCATTCCATTCCCTTAGCTAGGAAATTTAAAGTTGAAATGAAACACCCAAATCTTTACTGGAAACTGTGATATTCCGAGATGCAGCTTGGCGTAATTTTGAGGATAAAAACGTCTCTTTTTGTCTCCAACATTGGAAACATGTTGAACAAGGAGTTTTGTGACATCATGTGTGGTTTAGAAAGGTGAGCTGAACACTGGTTTAGAGGGTAGAGTCCCTTAAACAAATGAAATACGGATGGATGGAAGGTGAGGAATTATGAAAGGTGATTGAGTTAGCTACAAGGATGCCTATTCTCTAGAGGGGACAAAGGGGATTACTCCTTGTTGGAGTGGAAACAGGACAAGGTACATAACATCCGGAAATGGAGTGGCAGCTGATATCCAGTCAAGCCAAGGGTACACCATATTCCTTAGTCTAATACCGAGATCAGGATCCACATATTCCACCAAGAAAAATGGGAGAGATTATCTTTGGTTGAGGTAGCTTCTCGTGTAAAATCCCTTAAAATGAAGCTCTCTTTAAGAAATCTGGAACCAGAAAATGAAACCTGAGCCTAATTCATGTACTTGAGTGAGTAGTAAAGAAAAGACTAATCCATATTTTGTGTAAATAGTCCAATATTTTCACCAAATCTGGACTCCACATCATCTCAAGCCTTTATTCTCCAATTAGCCTTGAACAATTGGAGGGCTAGGTGCACTCCAGGGGAAGAATTCCAATATGTATTTAGCCAAATATTTCATTTCCAAATAAACGTCCACAATTCCCTGGGCTTTAATATTCTCCCAGGAATTTCCCCTTCTTCTCTTTTGTCCATTCGGATCCTGCCAGTTGCTGGGGTTTCGAAATAGAAATCCACCTTTTGATTAAAGACATTCCCTACCAAGAACTCACTCAAAGAATGACATCTTACTCCCTCCTCCGTCTACCAATTGTTGCAAGTTGACGTTTAGTTGACATTCTTAACCCTTTGAGACTGAACTGCATGGTGAGTGACAATGTAGCCAGGGCTGGCAGCCAGAAATAATGAAGGGTTATCCCGTCCTTTAGTCATTCAATTAAATACCTTCACTTGGGAGACATGGAGACTAATCCCGATTAAAGTCAGGAGAGATCAAGTCTTCATATTTATTTGTGGGCATATTATTAGACTGACTCCGGGTAGAAAGGTTTGGTTATAGGATTACCGTCTCCACGCCCACACAAAGGTCAGACATTTAAATGATATCCTGTTCCCCACATGATATCATGTTATCCAGCCCTGTCAGAGGGCAAAACTTGTAACTAAATACTCAAACTTTGTTCTTGAGGAAGAATGAAAATGCTGAAAAAAGTGTTGCACGGTTAAAAAGTGACATCTTTATAATTTTAATTCTTCTGATGGAGCAAGTGGATGGTAAACCCGGTTCAGAACTACAATGGTGGACAGCTAACTTTTGAATTTATGAGTCCCATTGTCCAGGAATCTGGCTTCATGTCCTCCACCCATTACTTGAGGAGACCAGGATGCGGGACACAATCAAATTCTGGAGACTTGTTTGTTGTTCCGTTTGTAATCAACTTTTTTTTTACTAAAGGACACGTTACTTGGTTATTTATTCCAGCAACAATGCTCACCCTTAAATGGCTACTAGTCCACTGACCACCTATTCTATTTGTATAGGAGGTGGAATGGTGGAAATTCACGCAATCTTCAGAAATAGCAAGTAAAGCGTCCAGAATGGAGTGAGTGTCATCATAATTGTCACGTGGAATGGTGGAAGGTTGACTTTGATGAGAAAGTTGACAGTTTGGAAATGTTGCAGACATTAAATTACGTGGTTGCGTGTTCCAAACGTTTCCAGTTCCAGAATGAAGTCATGTTGTCTGGAGTTGGGGACCGTGAAAGTGGGAAAATACTGGAAATAGAGCAACTACTCTGATTTATTCAGTCTCTGGGAGACTTAGCATGGAATGAAATGGCATGGATTAGAATTTCTTGGCTATTTTTTCACAATGAATTCCTTGTGAAATGTGATTCCAGCCTGGATGACCGTTCCAAGTATCGACGGATGATCATTAACTAACAATTCTGGATGAATGAAGAAACAAGGATCGGATATCTTGGGGACGGGGAGAAAAGGAGGTTTGGTTTACTACTTCCAGAGAAACAATCTGTACAAACTAATTGACACCAGACAAGAAGGGAGGTTGGGTTGAGTCACACATGCTGGCAGAGCGGCATTTCCTCCACAAAGCTAACCCTTAAGAAACCAAGAGTTCCTTGGACTAATTGAACTGGTTCAAAGAAATGAATCCATTCCAGTGAAGGCAGTCTGTTTCATTTAAATATTTTCAATCAAGTCCTTCTTTAAGCTGAGTTTGAATATTTAACCAAGGGACGGTGGACGGAATGGAGTGGATGGTTTGACAGGTAATTGCCATCAGCCTCCAAGAAATCCAACCCAACCCAGTGAGTGAGTTAACCTCTCCGTTTTGCCAGGAATTCTATCAAGTTTCGAAGTTAAACTGAAGGAATGCCAACCAAGTAGTTGGAGAATTTGGTTAAGGTTTGAGTTTTGAAGGGAGATTTCAAATAAATCCCATTCTAAACTCTCCAATCTAAACTCTGTCTTGTGATGGATGGAGTGGGTTAGTCATGGCTATCCAGGACTGGATATTAGCTAGCTTGTTATTCAAAGTGTGCTGGCTGGCTATACTTTAAATATTCTTTGGATGCCTCCAGCACTTTCACACCTTAATTTCTCTCATATTTCATTTTAACTGGGGACCAAGGCAACGCTGGACGTGGAAAGGAACCTTTGGCTCAAAGACATAAAAAGTATTTGCAGTTAACTACAAATTGAAAACAGGAGAGGAGAGGAGTTGGTTGGTAAAGGTAAGGTGAGGAAAAAGTGCATTTGGTTGCAAAGATCCTTTGAATACTTGGTTTTTGTTGGAGTGGGAATAGGAAGGAGGAGACTTTGTCAAGGGCTCTGGTGATAAAGTGCCACTTGAATTGAAAAGGTCTCTTTCTGAGACTCTAATTGAATTCATTCCGTCTCCTCCCCCTCCCTTGGCTTGTCATTCAATAGTCAGAGGGTCGGGTCAACGTCAACCAAGAAGGGTAAGGAGAAGACGGTGAATTGTGCAGTTGGAATTTCAACCTTTATTTAACAATGGCAACTAGAATAGTTCAACTATTGCAGTTGACTGTAAAAAGGAGCCCAGCAAATATTTGGAGGTGCAGATGCAGCCACCAATCTTGGCTATAACCAAACTTTGGCTAGCTAATGTTATCGAAATTTCGTAAAACAAGACTCTTCTCTGAATATTTCTTGTTCTCGAGAGAATTATGAGTGCAGATAAGTCTGTCTTTTGCATTTCTGATAATTTTCCTGGGCCCCAGATAAGACTGAAGAAGTCTTGTGGTTTTGAGTGTGAGGGGTAAAAAATACGAACCATGCACCAGTGTGGGATGAAATAAGGGAAACATAAATCAAGTCAGAGTTTCAGTTGGTTGAGGCCCAAGTCCTCTTCAACTAGTTATCTAACCATGGAAAGGAACCAGAGTCCAAGAAAATAAAAGGCTCCATCCTTCTTTTTTTACCAAACAAAAAAAACCTTAGCTGTGTCAGTCAGCTAAGAGAATCATTCACAAACAATGAGAAAGTTGGAAGCTATATTTTTCAAAATTCGAACCATAATTATTTGCAATTTCTTTATAAACTATTTTATTTAGTTACAGAGTCCACATTTTGTATGGATTAATCCTAAATTAGGACTTGTTTCGGCGTCAGTCTTAATATTTCCAACGTAACACACAAACCCTGGTTCTTATGCACAGGTAAAACTACGTTACTCCCACAACTTCATGGGATTGAGTTCCATGCAATGCAAGGCTTTGGTTGAAAACTTTTCATTTCATTCCACTTGATTTCGTCTTGGTCCACTCCAGTCCAAGTTCTTGTCCTCCTCTTCATCTCACAGGCAATGCTATTACATAACTCTTTTCTTTCTTTCTCAATTTACATTTCCTCCAGAGAGGTAAGTGTCCGAGACAAAGTTAGAGGAGTCAAGTATTATTTATGACCATTTGTTTCATGTCATCAATACCCACCAACCACTGGTTGGCTTTCGGAGTAAAATAATACAAATTTGAGAAACTAATTTTTAAAGGAATACGCAAGCAACTACCTGGCTGACCATCATGCCTCCCGCCTGACAACGGTTCCAAGTAAAATATAACAATGGGTCTGAAATGATGTGAATCTTTCCTTGCTTTGATTTGACAACCATCAATACCCTCCAACTTTAAGGTGGTGGGTAGTGGAGTAAGCCACACACAACTCAGTTTGGTTAGGAAACCACTAACATTGTTATTCTAACAATGGCTCACTAACTAACTGACTTAACTCCCCGGTACTGAAGGAGATAATG
>JAAXNX010000205.1:0-39298 GCA_036491905.1 Folsomia manolachei
TCGAACTTTTTACGCCCGAGGTCGTGTCGTGTCGTGTCGCTACTCCAAGGAATGTAAGTCAATCCCAATTCTTTCCCTTGCACCTCGTAATTCAACCAAACTTTAAATTTCAACGGTTTCTATCATATTTTGTATAGCTCAACGTCAACCAGCTTCCACTCACACTCCATCCAACCCTATCCAGGGCACAAATTTACTCGAGTTTTTTGTCAAAATCTAGAAATTACAAGGTAATCAAACTCCCAAAGTATTATTTTGAAAGGAAACAAGGTCCCTCCAATCTTACAATGTGACTAAATTCCTCCTTATTATTTCAGTTATGGACAGCACCACCAACGACGAGATGGAGACTCCTTCCTCCTCCTCCAGCCCCCCACCCAACCTCCTCCCATTCAACTGTCCTTCATCGCTCGTAATTTGTCAACTTTCTGATGATGACGACGAGCAAATTGAAAACCAAGAATTGTCCCTTTTGTCTCATCCTCCCAACAAGTCTCCAATTACCAAGGCTCGCCCACGGAAGCAACAAATAACGCCCATCTTCCAAGAAGACGAAGATCCAGTCACATTTAAGGTTATCAAACCCGTTCCAAAACCTAAACAAGTCCCAAATCGCCGTAGACGACGACCTACTCCAGCCCGTACTGTCCAGAAGCTGTATGAGATGAATCCCGAGGATTACGTCGACGACCCTGAGAAGCGGGCACAAATCATGCGCGCTAAGGCGACCCATGTCAACAGGAAAAAGCGTCAAGATCAGTTCATATTCTTGGAAAATGAGGTCACGCGATTGAAATGTGTAATAGGCTGCTATAAGGAAAGGGAGAAGCGGGTTCGAGGCCTTTGTAAGTGTGAAGCGGTATCAAACATGCTCCAGTGTGGGGCTCACGGAAAGGGGAAGGATATCAAGAGTTGCTGTTATCTTTTAGCCCCTGGAACAGTTAGGACGAAAGAAATCATTCCTCCTTTGAAAACGTATGCTCGAAGGGCAACGCCAGGTCCACTCCGAAATCCCAAGAGTATCCCAGATAAGGAGGGAGTCAAGGCACCGGAATCTTTGCCAGCACCATCAAGTCCTAAAGCAAATCCTGAACGGAGACATGCAGCTACTGTATCCACAATTAACTCAATCATTACCAAAATGCGGAATAGTTCCCAATACAAGGTGGTCCCAGAAGCAACAGCAACATCAAATTGTGAATTTAACGGTATGCCAAAGTTAGTAAAATATTCCGAGGCATCTCCTGATATAACCCAAGGACGTTCGAAGCCACCAAAACTACGACCTGCAATTTCACCCAGCTCTCCTCCTAACCCCACCCCTCAAAAAGTTCTCGTCATCCAAAAGGGTGCCAATGGGAACCGTCTCGTCAAAGTCCCACCCTCTGTTTTATCTACGTATTTTGCAAATAAGAACAACAATGCTCAGCCAAAAATAGGACGAACCTTTTCACGAGCAGTTTCGAAAAGAATTAGTCAAACTCCTCTTCCTCCCCCAATCCCCATGGATATCGAGTTGGATAACATCGATTATGATACTCTGGAACTACAATATGCAAATCCACGGGATTACTGCACTAATATATGAGAAAGCTATCCTTGTTCAGTGCCTTTAGCTTATTATTATTAGGCAATGAAGTACAGTTGATCTTAGTTCCAAGCTAGCAGCTAGAATTTAAATTGGATTAGTCCGTAGTATAGTTTATTAAGTTCAGATATTAAGATGTTTGCACTGTAAATTATCCTGTATAGTTGTGCTCAACGTATTGCTGAATTAGCGTAATCATGAGCAAATGTCACAAGTCTCTATTTTATCTGTTTCCATAATTTGTGCATGTTTCATTCAAAAGTTTCTGTAAAAAACTTTGTCAATCATGTCTCTTAGCTTTACTGCATCCCGGCGCATGGTAGGATAAATTCTAATCCCTGTTATAATCTTAAAGGTTGTTATCTAGTTGCTAAGAAGGGTATAATGAAATAAAGGATAGTTAAAAATATTGGGCTGCATTCAACAATCCTCTCTCCAAAAATCTCATGTTTGGAAAATCGCATGGAAAATATTTTGGCTAATTTTTAACTCCAAAGCTTTGCATGTTCTATTTGCCAAGATTTTGTTTGTGATCCAATTTCAATTTTAAGTGTCACACTCTAACTTTAGTATTTTGAAGACAACCATTAATTTAACTATTATTGGCTCTACTTCATATTATGTCTATGGTCATAGGTTGAAAATTGACACCGGAACTTTAGCAGAATGGATACCAGCGTCTCACTCCGTCTTATCTCTGTCTGATCCTGGAATTGAAGGTGTCATATTTGTAATAATGGATTTGCCCAGGCCCGGTGTCGTCGGGACTGGATTTGACTCATTCCTCCTATGCTGATTATGACTATTTGAAATACTATTCTCCAGATCAATATAAATCAAGAAAGGTTAGTTAGTTGGAAGAATGAAACAAGTGTCCAAATCCAATAGGAGATGGAGAGTTGTTCATGCAATATTTTATGCAACTGCAGTTCACTCCGTTACAAATTCAGTTATCTGAGTGCAACTGGAAGTGGAAGGAGCTAAAGAAAAGGGACAATTCAGAGGAAACGTGTTACAAATTATCAATCCAGGAACTTTGGAGCAGACTCTAAATGGTAGGAAATGAGATTTTGGTATTCTTCGTTCTTTAGTGGCATCATTTCCATGAAATTTTAGTAAGATACTTCCCAGGGCTTGGGAATTTGCGACAGAGTAGAAATGCGTATAACATTATACTGCAATAGAGCCAGCAATTTTATCCCATTCATCCATCGGGATCTTTGGTATCATTGAATCACTTGCAAATTACAACTACTAATTACGTACTTGCTATAATTCATTCTCTTCCCTTTAAGTGATGCTACTTACTTACCCTCAAAATAAGGTGGGGTTGTGGTGGTTAGCTTACAAGTATAATTTAATTCCTTGGATGGATATAACTAGAATTATAATTATTCATCCAACGAACTGGCACCAACCCTGACCTTGACCTTCCTGACATATCTACGAGTCCCAACTGAAATATAAGTGAGCATCCAAACATTCCTACATTAATTTGGCTCTCTCTCTCCAATTTTGTATGCTGGAACCAAAATCCGGTAAGCTGGAGCACTACCTTCTAACGCTTTGAAAGCTTCGCTTCCCATAAATATATCAGTTTTGCATGTTTAAAATCGGGTGTTATCGTATATTTCCTTAAATTAAATGACTCCATGCAATTATACTTGCTCATATTACGTCAAAACTGCATGGATTGAAGGCAACTCCATAGCTGACTGACTGACCACCTCACTCCAGCTGGATTTCCACATTTTTATTGCAAACCCAGTGGGATTTGCTGTCTTATCTTGAATTGTGCTGACAATTGCTCTCCTCTCATTTTGACACTGATACAAAGAATTACAACTAATTAACTACCAGTGCTGTTACCATACTTTAGCTATAACCTGCCTTCAAAATCACGGAATAATAATAATACCAAATACAAACTGTGCTTACTTGAATTTTCAAACTGTGGGGTTCCAAATTACGAGCTGTAATTCAACGAAATAGCTGGAGAATCAGGACTAATTAAGCAATTAACTAAAATTACATTGTTTGGAAAGATATCCTAGCTTAACACCGTAAGTACTTGGCTATTGTTGTCCCCTGTTCCAGTTGATTAGCCACAATTTGTCCGTATTATTGAGGAGTGCCTGACAATTAATAATTATTGGCTCCCTCCCTTTACTTCTTGCGAGTCATCACCTTATCCAAGCATGGGTAGCTTATCATTGAGTTTGTCCAGCGATAAGTGAGCCGTTAAAGCTAAGGGTTTCTAATCAGCCTCAATTATTGAGGAGCAGGTGATAGATTTGTCATTGGAAATATTTTATCAGATCAATACAAATCACTCCTGAATCAGGAGTCCTGATTGGAATTCAGTGACGTGACTACTTACTTAGTACACCTCCAGATAAGCCTCCCTTATCCTGACATGGAGTCAGATCATGATTTGTTGACTGACTCCAGTTACAGTCCCAGTTGATTGTCAACTCTAAATAACTAAATTATCACCTTTGTCACAGGGAAGTCCACCTGAAACCCCGTTTCCACTCCTAGACGGATCCCACCCACAAGACTTTTTCACCTTTCCTTCTCCTCCTCCTCCTGCGACAACAACAATTGGAACTGGATCAACCACTCCTGCAACTCGACTAGCCAGCTATTTGCCACACCCACAAACATTTCAAACATTTGGAACTCTTCCAAGACCCACTACTAGCGCCCCACACTCCCTCCAACTTCAACCCCTTTGGACACTTGGCCCAAGGCTGCAAAATTTGACGGACCTCACAAATCAAACTTCTCCTCGTCAAACTGTCCCAAACTTCGTGGAATATCCTTCCTGGCGACCGGAACCTTCTCTTTTGTAAGATTACTTACTAAATTCACCTGGTTATCCAGGTTGATAACTGATTTCTTATGTTGTTATCTAGTGAAGGGTATCCCATCCCAATTCGGAATGTCATTGGTGCCGGAGGAGTTATTAAGAAAGTGATTTGTCGTCGTCACAGCTTCAAGAACATGGAACCGGAAACAGAGCCACTTCCAGCCCAAGATGAGGACCTTGCTGGGGACGAGGAAGGCGGCGACAAAGGGAAACCATTGTCAGAACGGTAAGGAAACGAGGAACAAAGGATTGTAACGTTTAAATCTCTTCTAATCTGTGCTTTTACCCCCCAGAAACGAGAAACAGGACAAAACTTCCACTCCAGATCCCAAACTATGTGGCGTCTGTGGGGATAAAGCACTCGGAAACAACTTTAACGCCATTACTTGTGAGTCTTGTAAAGCATTTTTTCGCCGGAACGCCCTCCGCACAAAGGAATTCATCTGTCCGTTCAACTCCAACTGCAAAGTGGATCCCTTGACGAGACGTTTCTGTCAAAAGTGTCGTCTCAAGAAATGTTTCGATATCGGCATGAAAAAGGAGTGGATCATGACGGAGGAGGAGAAGAAAATGAAGAAACAAAAAATAGAACAGAATCGACTTAAACGCGGCCCATCCACTGATGCGGTGGGAGGAGACCCCAAAGTTAGGGCGTTAATGAGTCCCTCCGAAGGTGGGGTCCCACCACAGACCTCGTCTTCCGACACCAATTCTAATTCTAGTAGCGAAAGCCATAATTTTGGTCTAAAGCAAATTCCTGGGACTGGAGTGCCTCTTTTAGAGACACACCCTCATAAAAATGTGAACTACACCGAGATCCAGTTTGAGGAATCTGCCTCCCATCCTCCACAACATCCTATTTTGGCCTCCCTCGTACGAACCGGATTCCCAGAGTCTCCTCCTGAGGAGACTGAAGCGGTGCCTGGTAAGGCCTCAGACTTTCCATTTTTATGATAACTTCAATGATAAGTCACTTATCTTTATGACTGCTTCATTTCCAGCTTCCACCTCCGCCTCCTCCTCTCCAGACTCTAACTACCCCACCAAGAAGAAGGCCTTGCTTCACCAATACAACCAGGAAATGACGCATCAAATTGGCTCTGAAGACGAATTACTGGAAGCCAACTCACCACCTCCGAGTCTGAGCCAAGCACAGCCACACCACACACATTACCTGGATTATATCCATTCCTCCTCCCACAGAGACCAAGACTTTCCTCCGCTCCCGCTTAACACGATGGAATCCATTCTCAGTGTCGCCATTTCCGCGGAATTTAATGCCCTTGGATTCAACGAGGGCTCAAATAATGATGACTACCACACCCACCACAGTCCTGACCCCACCGCTACCCAGGAGTCGTCCTGTGGCCGTGGGAACCTTGCTCTTAATTCAAGATCTCTTAATAAAGCCGAGAAAGCTAAACTGAGCGAGCTATTCTTTGCCAGTGAGGCGCTTAATGCACCCGTGGATTTAGATGGACCCATCAAAATTGTAATCTCAATTGTAACTTGTTTCATTCTCTGTAAAATAATTGCTTGAATAATAACCTCTCCCCTTTCCAGGCCACTTCCGACCCCTCTTTAATAAACGTGATAAATCTGACTGACATTGCGATTCGAAGATTGATTAAAATGTCAAAAAAGATGAATGCCTTTAAAAATATGTGTCAAGAAGATCAAATCGCCCTTCTCAAGGGAGGCTGCACGGAAATGATGATACTTCGCAGTGTCGTGTCCTACGATCCGGAAAGAGATTCTTGGAATGTGAGTCAAATACTTACTTGCCAGTTCCCATTCATTCTCTAATTTTGTTCCTTTCCAGATTCCACACAGCAATGGATTCAACGTGAAACTCGGAGTTTTAAAAGAGGCTCGAGGCAATTTATACGAGCAACATCAACGTTTCGTGAAATCCTTTAAAGGTGAATGGAGAGGAGACTATAATATCATGATTATTCTTTGCGCCATCACCCTTTTCACCCCTGGACGACCTAATGTCATTCATAAAGACGTCGTCAAGGTAAAGTGAAACATTTTTTTAAGGTTACAAATTCATTTTATTCCCCCATCTAAGTTTATGGGGTTACGTTTTATCACATCTTTGGGTTAAAATAACAAAAAAACATTTGACTCATTAGAAAAATTAACCATCACCACATTATCACAGTTTCTTACAAAAACAAAAGAAAATCAACTCAAATCGACGTATAAAGTATTCAAAACAAAAGTATAACTTAAAAACAAAGCTGGTTAGGTAGTACTTAAATACTTAAATTACCAGATTACTTCATTATGATTAAAAAACAAAACTATTCTACATGGCAAATGACTCTCCAAACTCCTCAACTCGGTTCCGAATGATTGGTGGCATCCCAGCGTCTCTATTCCGTTCATAGCGAGCGTTCACTCCAGCCTCCCTCTCTGTTCATAGCTTGAAATGCATTATTGTTCATTAGTCAGTTGACAATTTGTTCTAGTGCAGAAGTAATAATTGACAAATTTTTTTTCGTCAAGTTGGAGCAGGACTCTTATTACTATCTTCTCAAGCGGTGAGAGCACAAATTATCATTCCTAACTCTAAGTAGCCTTGATAACTAACCTTTTCTATGTCTGTAGATACTTGGAGTCAACGAGGAATGGATGTGAGGCACGATCCACGTATCTTCAACTCATTCAAAGGATTGCGGAGCTTCACATCCTGAATTCCAATCACCTCCGAGTCTTTTTAGAAGTGAATCCAAGAGAAGTGGAACCTCTTCTTATTGAGATATTCGACCTCAAACAGTGATCAATTTATTAGTATGATCCAAACTTGGATCAACTGAAACATTTTAACTTTGGAATCCTTCTTCACATAACTATGATTATTTAGTGGTGCAGATTTATTAGGATTATTTTAACTAGTTGCTTATTTAGTCAAATATTTTCGGAGGGAATGAATCCATAATTTATTGGAACTATATATTTTTCGTTTAGTACAAGCAGCCAGGTGGATATCAAGCTTTAATTCAATAATTTTAAGTACTTTGAGTTTCAGTCATTTCCTCAATTTGTGCTGAATATGAGAATCATTGGGAAGTTAGTCATTTAAACACATTCAATCAGCTAGAGTTTACTTTGTAAAAGTTGAGATTTTATGGCAAATAAATATAGAATGAACAAGGAAGCAAATGTATGGCTGGTTAGAGAAGGAGCCACTCAATCCATGGAATTCTTTTAAGTTCTTATCTTATGATTTCTTATCAGTCTAAGATTTGCCATGCTATGCCTTTGTCTTGTCTGCATTCCAATATTTCCAATTCCCAAGGATTGGTTCCTTTCTCTTGCAATGCATCCCAAGATAACGACTTGTCTGCAAACCTTGCTAACTTCGTCCTCACAAGTGTCCCAGCCTCCTACCCTCTCAGATCTTAAAACCTCTCAAAAATGGACCCCAACCAACCCTCCACCTCCCGAGCCTCCGCCCGTCTCTCCACCAAACCGCGTCCCGACTATTTCGCCCTCGCCAGAGGAGGAACAACTCGAAAACCCGGGTTTCGTGATGCTGCTGGGAAGTTCCGTAATCTGGATGGATGGACAATTTTCGACAAGTTTGAGACCGAGGAGCAAGCCTACCTTGAGAGTCGGGGACCAGTACACCCCATCCCAAACCACGCGCCAATCCCACGACATCATCTCATCCTCCCGAACGCGGACAGGAAGTAAGTCAATTATTAACCATATCCCTTGAACCGGTCCTTAACCCCATTTCCTCCCCTATTTCTAGCCACCCACACCCAACGATGTCTGATCACGCCACCCAGATTTATGGAGAATTCCTCACCGAACCTCCTCCTCCTCCTTCCAGCCCATCCTCCTCTGAGGCTGAGACAGTGATAAGCCGAGCTTCTAGTAATGTCTCCAGCGCCACGGTTCTCCTCTC
Source organism: Folsomia manolachei (assembly GCA_036491905.1). NCBI lineage: Eukaryota > Metazoa > Arthropoda > Collembola > Entomobryomorpha > Isotomidae > Folsomia > Folsomia manolachei. Next base: position 8,383 of record JAAXNX010000205.1, read on the forward strand.
CAATCCACCTCCTCAGAGAACAGGTCTGTCCCTCCGACAAATAATGACAGCCACCGTGGCCAGATTGACGTGGCCCGTCCAGGGACCCAACGAACAATAGATAAATTGCTCCCAGATTTATTTATTTATTGGAATAAAATACTTTATTCCCTCATGAATTTTGACTCGTTATATTTCAGAGTATATGGTAAATCCTCATTTTTCATACTTTTCCATTCCATTTGATCCCCAAAAATAGTTCTCTGCATACCGAGTCATAATTGGCTATTGATTCTGCTCAGATTTGCATGGATAGCATCCTTTGCATGCACTCTGTTTTTTTGCTCCTTGTCCTCAGAGGAAGATGAGACTGTAGCAATTGCATTGCACAAGAAAGAATCCCTACGCCTCACCATGGTAACCAATGGCTACTAACCAAACTAGCCATGCTTGCAGCATTAGAGGAAGAATCTAGTGAATAACCATCACCAACAACAATCAGTCTCCGTCCAGAACTCGTCCCAGAAGGAACACAACTCGCATCCTCCTCCCAATACAAACACCGCTGGAGCACTACTTTAGTTAATTACTTACAATTAGTTAGTGTCCCTGTATTAGATTGTAAGGCTACTCCTCCCACTCCCACTCCCGGGTAGAAACCAGTAACTAACTCACTCACCTGCCTGGAGGCCGCCTAGTCCCAGTTGGGTCACCATTTGACCCTTTGTTCTTCTTCTTCTGGGTGATATTTGTGATACTCCTGTGCTGTGCTCATTGCTTATCATTTTCAAAGATTTGGGCAATTTTGTTAAGTGGAAAGGAGTCGAATTTACTGGAAAAGTGAGGCCAAACTCGGATAAGCCAAAGATAAGGAAGCAAGGAATCCTTGAGGCCGGGTAAGTAAGAAGGATTTTTTTGGATTTTTCCATAATTCATAGAATTTTACAGTAGCCTACTTGTAGCTTGGTTAGATCAAGGTCTGATTTTTGCCTGGAATTCAGTCACTGAATAGAATAATTTAGTAAACTAACACGCGACAAAGTAACCCAAAAACGGTGGAATCAAACCCAAATTAAAGGTTTTTAAAGTATATATTGGACTCTGGAAGTTAAATACATTTGAATATCTCTGGGGTTGGATTGCATGTCCATAATTTGTGGGTGTGGTGGGCCTGTCTCTCTCTCAAGTAGTGTGTCATCCATGGACACAGGGATAGCGTGACATTGGTGGGTGGGAGGAATGGACCTTTGTTTGGACACTACTCCATCCATACACCATATCATTTACTTATTATTCTATTTTACTACATCCATCAGGTTTCAGGGTCATTTTATTTTAATCCATAACTCCACCAAGTTCTGTTGTCTAGCAGAGACAGGGTTTTATTTTATCTGCCCAGTTTCTCGGTAAAAATCAAACCACTCTTTACTCCAAGGCACAGTACAATTTTATCCCTTTTAAACCCAGAATTGTACTGATTTTGCCATAAGGTCAATAATATTTGAATAATTTACTCCAATTTTAATTCTAATGTCAGCTCATCCTTCTCAAGAGAGAAATTATTTCAAGGAATGACTTTCTTATGGGGTGGTTATTCTGTGGTTGCTGGGTGATTATGTTAGCTTCCTTCATGGTCATTACAACTGCCACAGTTTGCTTTGGTCCGTCTTAATGAGGGCTTAATGTTAATGAGGGGTTAAGACCAAGACCAAAGGTATTATGATCAGTTAATTACTCTCCCACCCAACCAACGTCCACTTCTTTTTTTTCTTGGGAGTCATTTGCATTCTTCAGAACCACTAAATATCTCAAAATTCAACTTATTCACTACCAATTGATTGAGATTCTCAATTTGCGAGCAATTAAAATTATTAGAATCACATCAAACCCAACCGGGATTGGATCACAAACGAGTTACAATTGCGCTTATAAAGGAAACATTTCCTAAAGTTCCTAAATGTGGAGCAGGACAGGTTTCCTGAGACTTTTATCTAGTTCCAGTCTTATGTAGTTGACCCACTGTACATAAACTTGGTTTAATTCTGGATTTACGCCTTTAGTTTACTCAGGTAAAAGATGCGCAGTAGTGTAGTAACTAAGTTCGGAATAAGGGGAGCGGTATCAAGATTTGTTTGTGGCTTCTTCATCTTTTTTTATCTTCTTTCCTCATCGTCTTGTGGCTCTGGTTGTAGTTTTAAACCACTTGTTTAACTTATCAAGCCCTGTTTCTTGTGTAAGATGGATAGATAATGGGTAGAGCTATTGGATTGGGTTGGGTTGTGTCATGGTTTGGGTTACATAACTGGATCTGGATCTGGTCTTTGGAATTAGGCCACCTCTGTCCATAGCCACCAGCACAAAACTGGAGTAATGTCAATTCAATCATCCAATTGTTGAGTTCAATCCAATTGCTCATCTTCATTCTACAAGTGAGTGTGTCTATTTTTCTGTAGTAAGATGTAATTCTGGAGTTTATTGGGAAAAGGTGGTCTTCTCTAGGGATAAAGTGGTGAACAGTACATTTTAATAAGTATGTTTCTCAAATAATTACTTTATAGTTGGGTGGGTGGGTGGTTGGATTTGTTGCATGCGTGCAAAATTAAAGTACATCACATTTAATTATTGGTTTGTTTTGTACCAGCAAAATCTTGCAGACGGGTATGACTGGCATGAGAGGATTTGATTGTTTAATATTTTTGTATGCATTTCAACTTATTATTTCTCATTTGCGTGAGTCAAGTGGGGTGCGGCGAATCCTGACACGCCCACCAGTCCAGTCCGTGTCCATTTTAGATGAGACAAAACTTGGAATCAGTTGGTTATTGAGCTGGGAATTACTCGTTTTCAAGGAAAATATTAGATTTCAAAATTGGAGACAATTTCCTAATGCGAACTACCCACCCGATAAATACGAGTGAGTCAAACTCAACAAGTTAACTGTAGTCAGCCAAATGTTTGTCTGGAAGCTACCAATAATATTATCAGGAGACAAGTTCAATGAACAATGGCAGCCTCCTTGCGTAGATCTACTTCAATATATGACTGCATACTGAGTAAGTGATAATGAGTCGGCTCTATTTAATGCAAACTTTTAACTGACACCCAACCCGAGTCCACTAAAATACTTATTGTGTAAAGTCGCCGACTGCTGAAGTATTTGTAATTTTACCATGAGATGGGATTCCCATCCTGACAACAACCTGTATAAAATTAAAATTGAGAAGACCATAAATAAAAATGGCATTTTAGCTTGAATCCTCCCCACCCACTGATTAGATTAATAATTCTGTCACTCCAAATTGTAATGAATGACCCCTCCTTGAGGGAATAAGGCGTCTCATGCAGTGACATTCCTTAAGAAATAGATTTATTATTAGGTACAGAACGGATTGCTCAGTTTATCTGCTCTTTTTGACCATAGTTTATATGTCCATCATTTGGCAAAGGTATCCGTAGGAAGAGTACAATTAGCACTTGTTGTAGGTGAATCTCTAACGCGTAGCATTCCTTAATTTAGATGGTGGTGTGGTGGTGATTGTTGAACAATCGCTGTTGAACAATCATTGTTGTAAGATGAAGATGCAACTTGAGAGGTCATCTTCTTCTCTGTGATGCAATCAAGTCAATAATAATGCCTCCATTGAAGAGTTATATGGGCTGACGGGGTCCTTTAGTAAAGTAAATGGTCACAACATTCTAATCTCTGGTGACCAATTCATAATTCAGATAACTAACTAAGTACTGCACCAATTCATGTCATAAATTACCTCTGTTACGCAATCGCGTCCTCATGGGACGTCCTACCTCCTTCGTACACTTACCATTTAACTCTTTAGTTGGACCACATTAAATACTCTAAACTAATCAGATTGACTTATTGGGCCTTTACCCAAATATATTAGCCCTTAAAATGAATCTAGTTAACCAAGTTTTGTTGTTCTCTTATTAATAAGTTGATAATATTTCCTCTTTTTCCCTAAAAAAAACTCCTCTGTCCACTCCCATCTTTTTACTTAAAAAGATTTCTTATTAGAAAGTGAGGAATATTTGTCAAACTGGTTCGTCTTCCAATATCCAAGGGAGAGAGATTACCAAGTATTTCATCTTTGTTTGATAGAGGTGAAAATAATTAAGTAAATTACATCCAATAATAACATGCACAATTAAGAGGGAGGTGGTGGAATTTGGGCAAAATAATTAGTTCCAGAGGGACATGGATTATTTTATGAATTATTTTATATTTCTTTCATCCATATTTGGACACTGTCTCTCTTTTGGTGTCCTTGATATTGGGTAATTGAGACGGATTGAAATCCAGTCATGAAATCATAAGCATTATTTTGTGATGTTGAGTAAAAATCAGTTGTTCCCTTGCAGAATTTCAAGTATGGTGTCTGGTCTGTTTTTAGGAGGATAGTGTGCTATGAATGGTTTATCTATAAAACTTTGGTTTAACTTGGAGAAGGAAGATGCAGAAAGGTAGAAATGGAGGATAAGAAGCAAGGTTCACTGTTCATACTCTAACCATATAGAAAAGATGAGGATTCCAATGCTACGGTCCCTTAGATTAGACTTAGAAGATTAGAGTCAGCATAGGAATGGTTCCCTATAGCCAAGGCCGACATAGGGGCCAGACCCACCCTTGGCCAGGGTGGGTCTGGTGCACAACCACTGACAGGTGCAAGGCATCTGTGTCTCTCAAATCCAACCAGCCACTTGTTTAGAAATATGGAACAAAACAAATTCTGGCATTTTTTTGTTTCTATTTCGTCCCTTCTTTCTTTCTATGTACACCCCACAAATTTCGGATTCTAATCAAATCACCCAAACCAAGTCTAACTTCTAAGGTTCCAACTCATCTTCAGCATCAAGTCCCATGGTTGACTTTGACTCTGACACGGTAACTTTATCCTGGACGGATGCATGGCTGGATGTAGGTACATCATTTCATCTTCATGTCGGTCGTCACTAGATTTCCATCTCTTACGTGGGACTGTGAGACTCTTTTATCCTTTCGAATATTCTCCAAGTTCCTTAGTCAGCTAAGTTAGCTCCACCAGCTAACCCATATATTATAGGTTACTGGATACTACCCTTGCCAGATATGTGCGTGACTGAGCTAGTCATTCCTGGAGTCATCTTTTTATTGTTGTTGCACGCAGGATTTGGGTTTGAACTTAATTCACTGTCTGACTCAAAAGACATCCCTCTGTTACTGGAGAAGGATTCGTTTCCGTCCACATGGCTCGACTGGAGTCTCGGGTGGGGTTGGCCATCATTTGTTTTCTGTCCATATGCTTCCTCACGAAGGAACCAGGCTGAAGGAGGACTTAAAGACAAAGGAATCAAGGGCTCTCTCTATTCTCTAACGATACAAATTCGCCTTAAACTTGATACTTTCCGAGTGATGAGATCCGCGGGTCGTAGTCTATCATTCCGTTCGTAAAACAATCCCCGTTCTGACATCCTTTGCTTCTTTACGGGTGCTGGGAAACTGGACAAATTTTCTTAAAATTTAAATTGACCAGCCTAACGAGATTGGATTGAATTCCTCTTCTGCTCGCTCATTTGCCCCAATAAAATAAAATTCTTAATGAAATTTCTTTGCGAACTGCCGTTTTCTCTACCGCGGCTGGGAGAGGCGTTATATTAAATTAAATGAGCCTCATAAATATTAAAGTCCTCTTATTCTGAGCCCTGGTGCTGCAACAGCATTTTTACAATAAAACAATTGCCCCGACTGGCATAGTGTGTAGTAGAGCTAATAGTAAACGTGGTGGTCAGTAGTTTATTCTTTTCATTTTCTTTCTACCTGTTTCTTGAATAGTTCCAGTTTTTATGTGGCCAGAGTAACGCGTAACAATGCCGTGTCATTGGGCAAATGTAATATTTAGTTGATATTATACACATAAAATATAAATGCACTCATGTAATCCCTCCAGCCCGTGTCTGCAAAAAATACAAGTTGCAAATAATTTTTGGAGGAAAAGCCTTGTTTTAATGATTTGCTTAAAAGTTTTAAACACAATGGCAGGACTGTTGTGTGGGGTGAATTGTTGTACTCCTCGACGCCACACCAGTGTCAGTCAACCACTCCGTTTTGACTGGCGACGTGAGTACATATGGTTTATAAGGAAATGTCTATAAATTCTTTTTCTTAATGGACTTAAACCATGTACAGAAAAGGAGGAATTCAAACTTTCGACAAACATGAGCATTTAAGTACACGCAACTCGGGAATAAATGGCTACAAACCCTGGTTAAGCCAACCATTTAATTTTCATACCATCATACCTCTGCAAGTTCCACGTTACATGACTACTTTACCGGCCAAGAATCATTGGTTAGTTACCAACTAATAGTTAGTGATGGAATAGTTTGCTGTTTTTAATCCCCTTCCGGCAAAGTAATGTTCTTCTCACACATGTAACCCTCCGGATAGTTTGTTCCCTGGTCTGGTCAAAGGACACCTGAGTTGGTGTGTGGGTAATTACGTTAAATGATTTGATTCAAATCTAATAAACTCCCTGATGCCAGCAAACAATGTATCTTTTATCATTTATTTTGCATTCAGGGGGATTCTGCAACATTGGCAATTTACTCGCTAAACGAGACGAACCTCCTAATTTATAAGTTTTTAATCTAATCCCATGCCACATCCTCCCTTGTCTAGAGAAGGGATGGGACTCTTTACCATAAATTAGAAAGATTTAATTAATTATTACAACTAGACCAGGAGAGTGTACAGGTGAGGCTGGTGCAAATCTTGTAATGAGTGCAGAACTGAATGAATTTAAGGAAAGCCAGTAAATGTTAAATCGTATGCTCATCTTTTGCATAAATTCTCATTACCAGAGGTGAAGGGAATGTTTAAGTAATCTCTCTGGTAAAAAAGAAGAAGAACATGTTTGATTCTGTTTATTTATGGCAATCTCTCTAATAAAATGGGTAAGATTTATGTCTGTGGGAGTTGAGGAGACGGTTTTCTGCCATTTTATTATGCCAATCACATCAGACCAAGGAGCAAATTGTGTAAAATCTGCTTTATTATTGTGGCACAATTTACTCCAAAAAGGCTGCACTCCGACTCTGTAAATGCTATTGTTTGCGCAAATTGTCTCACTTTATAGGAACTTATACGACCCACCAGTTTCCTACCTTGTTTCTATTTCTTGTCCAAAAGGCTCCATTTGCAAGAATTGTCTTGTTTCTCACAAAATGATTGGATCTTTGAGACTTATTTAATACAAATTGGACCCCAATTAAAACCCTCGTAATCCACACACCTCTCCACAAAGTAAAGCATCTCTTTTACCTCTTTTTGCATGAGACTACTCCTAATTTGCATGTGATCTTCCCCATGTCGTGTATTTAATAATAGTAATTTACTCAAAAGTGAATCAACTTTTGTTTCGTTGAAGTTTGAATGAATCCAAGTCATCATCACTTATGTTTTGGGTAAATAATTACAAATAAATGATCCACCCTCGTCCTTCCACCATCTCTAACATTTTAAGGTGCAACTTTCTCTTGAGAGTCAAGTCAAGTCGCCACAATTTCCTTAATTCTGCTGAATTGCACTACTTTATCAGCTACAAATGTGGAATCAAAATCAAGTAACTTGATTCAAGTTTGACACGAAATAAGACCAACGAAGACGCGGCAGTAGAGCTAAAAGTTGTTCAACAAGATCCAATGGGTTCCTATTTTATTGCATTTATCAATATTTCATATCTTTTTATTTCTCTCTGTTGCGCCACTAGTAAAGAGATTCCTAGTCAGGGATGCAATAGGACTAGCCAAGGAGAAGGGTGTGTCTCTTCACAATGTGCTAAAAGACTAGAGAGTACCAAATTAAAAGGCTGCTCTACTTTTTATAGACGCCACCACACACCTGGCTAACGGTACTGGGCAAGGCTTGGTTGGCCTGTGCAAAAAATAGGAGGTGATTCTACTCATGTAACTCTTTCTTCGTTGAGAATCTCAATGATTTCATTACAATTTTTATTTGCCTCTTGAATGTGGCTCCGTAATAAATGAGGGATGACTCCCGATTTCCACTTGTAGCCCAATTAATTGAGTAATAAATAAAATGAGGAGGATTTGTTCTGCGTCCTGTTCCTTCCTTCCATGGGGTGGTGTCTGATTTATGGAGTAACTTCTGCTCAGCTTACCAATAAAAGACCACGCCCATCTCCAACTATTTTGCTACCGCGCTACGCCACAGGCAGGTGATTTGATACTCCGGATATCTTTCTTATCGAAGAAAAGGAATTGATCTCACCCTGGAATTGAATCAGTCTGATTGAATCAGATCTGATTTATCCTGGCGAGAGTGTGAACTTAATTGTTCCAAATTACCTTGTTATAAATTTACTTGGTCTCCTTTCTAGGTAGGTTTCTGTATTTCTTCAATTTAATTTTGCCATTGGACCCACCACACAGTTTTCTTGATGCAATAATATTTGGAGTTTTATTCTGCCATTTTGGTGGCTATTCAGGGCATTGTATTGTGTTCCGTGGAATGAAAGGAGTCTCCTTCATAAAGAGTCACTCACTCACAAAGATTCCTTTCCTTGGGAGTTTTTTATTCTTTTCTTTTCTCAATTGCTCTGCCATTGCATTGGATTGCATTTACCTTGCTGAGCTCCACAACACACCTTTGTTAGCTTAGTGATTGAATTGAGGTGTTTGATTTCGTGGCTGATTTTTGAATTAAGATGCAAATGCCAACCCAGCGTAGGTGGACGGACGGACGTTTCCTTCGGGTGTGGCTGAGTAAAGGGAGGAATTGTTTACTTTTCTTGTCCAAAAATCAAAATCTGGTCCATAATGGACCATCCATTCCTCTCCTGAGTGGGTGGGTGGGATGGTTGGCTAAATACGGAAGTGAATGAATACCCATGCAGGGAGGGAGACAAAGGCTTTAAAGAAAAGAGTTCAAGAAATCTGAAAAGAAATCAAGTCAGTATCTTCTGACTTGGATTTGGCAGCATTATTGTGAAATGCATTACTTAATAGATACATTTTCTGTGAAATTGCTGATATTTTAGAAATACCCTCGAGATTAGCTCTGTTTTATGGATTATCCTACCAGATAGCTTATGAATATTACGAATATTTAGTGGGTGGACGGGTGTGGGACTAGAATCAAGTAATCTCTCACACTTTTTGGTCCATTCACTCCAACCCAACAAGAACAGCGAGGATTTAGTTAATGATAGATTTCCCACTAAACTCCCAGTATTTCCTTCGTCACACCCAAGTGAGCCGGGATGATTTGCATGTGACTCCATTTCCATTTGGCCAGGTGGTAAATACCTGGTGGCTCGTTTACTATGGCCAAAAAACCACCGAGTCGAGTTCATGTTCAACTCACAAAGTGAGACGGGAATTCCACAAAATGACAAGAATTGCACTGCAGATTTCGTTCCTTTGCAGCCATTCAATTCCTGAGGATGGATGTCTTCATAGAAATATATTCGTAAAGGTGTCACAATTAAACTTGGGTGGCTTTAAATTGTAAAAGAGATCACATGTCAGTGGGTGGCTATTGTTTTAAGGCTGCCAACTGTCCCATTCAAATAGGAGTTGGTGGCTTTTGTCCCCGTTTAAACTGGTGCAAATGGACACCTCTTGATTTAAATGTGGTGTTATAACAATAACAACTTGCTACCAGGGTCTCATCTCGGATTCGATGTGGTGGGTCGGCTTGGAAGGTGTCGGACGTGATAGTCTTCTCCATTTGTGCAAATTAACTGATTTATCCCAACTAATTACATGAATGACTTGGGTAATTAGGGACAAAGTAAAGTTAGCTGTTTCATTCATTTCATCCTGGCAACCTTTGAAACCTTTGTGGTCATATCTAGAAAGATTAGGCGTTGAGTAGTTCTGTTCCGGTCCTGACCCAAACTGATCCCATTTGTAATCTGATCCGTCTCAAGAATCCAAGTGCTCTAATCTTTCTATACAGTATTTAGCCAGTGATTAACCTAATTATCTCCTATTTAGTGAGTTATCACAAGTTTTGTGACACTGGATACTTTAATTAGTTCAATAATTCATGCATAATGCATTATATGCATCTCAAGTTTAATTAAATACATTACAGTTTAAATAAATAAAGTAACCGAATGTCAGCTCCAATTATTAAGATTGTGTTTTAAACGGATTTTTATCCCTGATCCGCTAATTGCCGACAAGCCTGGAACCTGATTGAACGGTATTCACTGTTGTTTTTATGTAAATTTGTCACTGATCAGTTTGCATTATGAAGTACACCCATCCATGGTTGGGAGGGATGCACTCATGAGTGGTAAAGATGCCGCAGTAAACTTCATCTTTTTTATTGTCTCTCCTTTTTTATTGCATTTCACGATGTTGTTTTGGATTAATCTCTTTTTATACAAGATTAGGTTACAGTCTACTCTTGTTTCATATTTTGTCAGGTAGTAAAAACTTGCTCCAATTAAATTGGCAGGGTGGCCACCACAAGTTCGGATTTAAAACAATTTTATTCCCGTCTCAGTAATGTTTAATTAGCTCAATTTCTTTAAACCAATCAGTCCGAAATTGATCTTATCCATCCATATTTCCACCTTATCTTGACCACGGATTGAATATCTTGCCCAATCAAGTCACTCAGTAAGTTGTGGGGCGCTGTCTAAAAATAAATTAAGTTTACAACTCATAAAATAAACCCGGTTCTGATTATGATCTTGATAAATATTGATTTGATCTCTAATTAATTTAGTGGACTGCAGTCCCATGCAAATTGATGGGCAACACACAAATATTGATTGCACCCACTCGGATAAGGTGAATCATCTTGTTGTTGTTGCGAGTTGAAATTATTTTATTTCATGACTTGATTTGTATTATTAATCAATCAGAGGTTGGTTGAGATGCCAAGGGAAATTTGAGACCTTTGTTTTCCTTTTTATTGTCGGCAACTAAGGAATTCCTTAGTTAGGTCCTTAGATATTGGCATGATTTACATTGCAAAATGTGGCCAAATTACGGAGAGGTTGTGCTCAGGTGCTCCCTATAACTTGAGGAATTTAAGTTAATAAACATAATTTAGGTGATGGGACCTCCATCTTAGTTTGATTTCATTGCCGTGATTTATTTGGGGTGGACGTGGAAATGAGGCTCTAAATTGTAGCCAATTTATATGTTTCCCAAGTTGTTCTCCATTTTGTACTTTCATTCACATCTTGGTTATTACCTGCGTTCTGCTGGGTTTGGGTGAATTCAATTTGTTTAGGGTAAAGAAACTTGTCGCAAAGATTTAAAGAGTTGGATCACGTTAAAGTACAAAATAATCCACTGACCAGACATGATTTAAATCCAAGCCAAGCCTGGACTGGGCTTGGCCACTGCAACATTTACATAAAACATAGAAAATGAACCTTGATTCGCAAACCCAATCCAATTTGCCAAAATAAATCCCGTTCTGGATTACTTTATGCCTTTAAATGGTCACTCATCTCATTCCTTGAATTGTCTCCCAATTCCTGGCACCTCCTCTGTTTTCACCTCTTACCAAGTTTCCAAAATTACGAAAAAAAGTTGAGCAACTGCCAACTTTTGCAACTAAGTTGACAAGGACCACGTAGAAATTAATTCTGGTTCTAGATTGTTACTTACTCTCAGCATGGCTTCCTTTTTGAAGTTGTTTGACTAAATATTTGTCTGCAACTCGGACAATCCACCAGAATTGTAGGTTTTCTTTCCTCTCTCTCTATGGGATTACTTGGAGTTTATGCATTTTATAGGCGTAACCATTACGTATTTATGTACTTAATTTACTTGTTAAGTGGATAAAACAAAGATAATATTATATATGTGCATAGTGAGTGAGTGAGTGTGGTTTGGGGACGGAAACCAGTTGAGTGAGTTTTGTAATTTCACTAACTTTTTACACCAAAATCAACTTGAAAATAATGTGAGTGACTTGTTTTATGGATTGGGACCATTGCAAGAAGAAAACTCAAAATCTTTCAACCGGCCGAGAAATATGTTGGAATTACCTGCAAAAGATTTACATATTACGGCGTCACTCTGCAAGAGTCACTTGTTTATTTAATCCAATTCGCCTCACCCTGGTATCACCACGGTGCTGCGGCAAGTATTACTAGAAGTTTGTGGTCCATGCAAAAAAATATATGTTCATGGACGGGAAACATGGACGGGAAACATTAAAAAAGCATGGATTTATTTTACCATGCTTCTACTTTGTTAGAGGATTACAGGGAAAAATGCAACTGTCTCAACTGCACGGCCAACCAGTGGGTGGGGTTGTGTAATGAAACAAATAAATCTTTGTGACATTTTTAGTACTTGCATAAGTCAAAGGTTATCTCATCCCAATCTATGAAAGTTGGATAAGACAACTATTAAATTATAATAACAATTTCCACTAAAATAGCCAAACTTTTCGGAATAGGCACACTTTCTTGACTTATCAAACCATTCCTATTTCTTAAGAAGAATGTGCTTTAAACACTTTATTAACTGAATTTGTATCCTATTTACTTTCCAGGCATGGATAATCCTCTCACTGGCAACCAATATTTCCAGGGGGACGTGTTATCCTAAACGTCCCTCCGTCTGGTGACCATCTCGGAGGGAGAGAGGACACAAGATTTTTGGGAGTTGGTGGTAAATAAATGCCGACAGATCGAATGCGTCCCCCGAACATAATGGGTTCCAAAGAGGTAAGACGTGTCCATATCATTCCCACTATATTAGTCTAATACAGTAATAATCCCAGACTTTGATGAGGGAAAAACTCCCACAGAGTTTCACAGGCTAATCAAAATTATATCACGTGTCTCAAATGGCAACAGTTGCCATGAATTATGTTGGCTAAAATCCGTGCTATCTATTTGTCAGAGAAAGACGCACCTTACAAATCTTACTATTTTACTTCATCTCCATCCTTGTAGTCCACTTGTTGCATATTTGTCTAAATTATGACCTGATTGAATTTGAATCACCTCCGAAATCATCTCTCCCATAAATTGGGAGCTAATAGCTTCCCACCAAAGGCAGCCCGACCGCAGCTTAGTTTAGCTTCCTTCCAAACCTCGTAACTTTATGATTGTTGCACCAGATTTGCAATCATTATATCCTCAACATTTCTCACAAGTTATGAATATGGAGTGTAATCATAAACACATTTTATTGAGGCCCATCCATCCATCCATCCATTGGGTGGTTTAGAGAGATGCCAAATTTTATATTTTTATGATTTATGAACGTCGGCAAAACTACAAGAGTTGCTGAAGATGAGGTCGTGCTAGTTGATGTTTGTTTATTTGCCTCCATCTGAATAAAAGTTGGGTGGGTATTTATTTATTTATTTATTTATGGTGTGGTCAGTCCACTTTTGCATAACTACCCATCCAAAGAAACAATTGTAGTTGGAGGTTCTCAGAGGCAGAGTTTAAAGACAAAAAATTCTTAAACTGACTTGTGGACGTCCACACATCAATGTCATTTTGACATTGACGATTGACGCTGAGTCTCGTGGCGTGGCCCCTCCGTAAGTGAGGGGATGAGTGACAGGGAAAAAACTGGATCATCTTTAAAAGATTCCAAGAAGACAAACTCTTTTGTATTGAGAGATTAACCAATTATGGATTAATTCATTATTACCTGTAATTTTGGGGAGGTAAATGTCATTCGGGGCAATTTTGATTTAATTGATTTTCCAAGGAATCAATAAGAATTTGATGGCCAATTCCTTGAATTACATTTTACTATAAAAACACGTTTCAGACGATTACTTTGTAATTTAATCGTGTTACACAACCAGACCAATAATAGAACAGCATAAAATGTGAGATGACCCCGGAGTAGAGTTTGATACAAGTACTTGTCCTGCCTGCAAATGAGATGATTAACTAACACGAGTTGATGTTAATTGTTTGTAATTTATTTTGGTGAGCAAGTAAGTCACCAGTGATGGCAGAGGACAAAGGACATTAATTTGTCAAAATGAGGCAAGTCCACCAAGCAATTGATGCAATTGATGGAATTAGTATTCAGACCAAGCAGTTGGGGTCCATCCCATCCCATGCACAAATGTGAATGAATGCCCAACTTGACTCAGTTATAATTTCTAAATTCTTGCTCTTCTCCCCATAAATTGATCACATTTCCTTGCCAGCCAGCCAGAGCAATTAGCAAGTTAATGGCAAAAGAAATTGGTGATTAATTGCCAAACCATCTTCAAGATTAGAAAGGAGATGACCAGCTTGGATGGAATCCTTGCATCGCATCCAATATTTGTGAATCCAACCATTTTTTGTTGTCTTTTTTATACCTCGCATTCTCCTCGTTAAGTAGAAATTGAAATTTCGCCGACACCTTACCTCACCTCAAATGAATGGATGCTCCTCTGAAGATGAGCCACAACCTGATGATGAGTTGACTGACAAACTTTATACTTTGATTGTGTTTGTGTGCATTTATTGCTCGCGTTTTTTGTGTGGCATCTTCAAACACATGTCCACCCCACCTGCCTGTCCTCCCTCTCTCTTTTTTTGTGTAACGACACTTACAAAAGATGACAATCTTCCCCAATAAACATCTTCCAATCCAATCATGGCACTCGCTCCTTTAGCCACAAATAAATTGTGTCATTCACTTTACTTTAAATTTGTAATCGTTTCTTGGCCACAGTTGGAATTTTGGCTTGAATTACTTGTTTTATGACATTTACTCCTTTTGCACGTGCCTACCTTACTGCTGCTGATGCTATGTCACCAAAATGTGGTTGCGGCTGAGGTTACTCATCGCTGTCTTCATCTCTTTCACCAAACCAAGGAAATGTTAAAGTTTACAATGTTAACCTCTCCTACTTGTCGACAATTACTGGGCTGCCTTTGTTTTTATTGGGGAGATATTTAGATAGATGTCATTTCCACAAAACGAGACCAATTAATAACCATAACCAAACAAGAAAGTGGAGGTTTCTGTTGAAATTAATTAACCAAACATGAAATGGTTACAAAAAATCCAATGAAAATCTCACCTTCATCACTTTTAAACAAATAACAAAGTCATAAATCACTTTCAATTTCAACAAGGATTTCTTTTTATAGAAAATTTTGTCATTTTATTGCCATTTGTTGTGCCAATATTGATTCAACTTACTCTGTTTGCAGGGGGAGTGTCCTCCGATACAAATGGAGCCGGTGGACTTGACCGTAAACAAGACTGGTGGAGGAGGGTCCCATTCTTCCAGTTCCTCTTCGAGCAGAGCTAAATCCACGCCGGCAGTGGGTGTGGCAGGATTGGCGGGGAAATGTATGGATCTGTCTCTTAAAAAAGGTGAGTACTCCATTCTCATATAAGTTAAGCACTGAATTTGCGGGTATTTCCATTTAAAAACGAGACCATTACAAGAGCATGGGTCAACTGCAATGAAATGCCGTCTAGTCTTCATCCCCTGAGGCGGGGGAAGTCTGGTAATTTGTGAGTAACTCGTCACATCTCTGTCATGGGCACATCATCAAATTAGAGTAGAAATGAGGTCTGATCAACTACTGAGTTGCTTCTTATCCCATTTTATTCCCCTCCAGCCATGAAGTAGAGACTCACTCAATTACATGCTCTTACAACCTGACATCCGTCCTGGCTGGCGGCTCTCTTTTTGTGCCCGATATCCAGTCCAGTCCACTCTCACTCTTTCCAGTTGTGAATGAGACACTCAAGTGTTAAATTGCTAATTGCTCTGAATCTAAAAAATAATGGATCCAACCTCACCCTGTCTTCAATGCCAAACCATAAAATGCAGTATCTCACCCACTCTCCTGCAGTTTCTCTCTCTCTCTCTCACTCATTCATCACGCACCCCAGAAAAAAGCCGTGTTTTGATTGAATAACGTCTGAATTTTGACAATGTTTCGTAAATTCCACCTGTAAGAATTGTTTGTGTGGTCCAAACAAAATCACGCTTTCCATCCATCCATCCGATTCCATGGCATGGTTGGGTTGGCGTGATAAATTTAAGTGGCAACACTACTCCGTAGACAAGGTACTCACGAGTGGTGTGGTACCTAGGTAATGCATTGTGCAATATTCCCACGGTGTTTTACTGCCTCATTTATCCAACTCTTGTAACCAACCACGAAATAGCCAAGGCCAGGCATTCGGCATTAATTGGGAGTGGACTCTACCAAGGAGTTGGTTGGCTAGAGTCCATTCCTTCACCGGGACAGGTACTGGTTGGCGTTGGGTGTGGTGTGACAGGGCAAGGTGGGTGGGTGGGTGATAGCCGGATCTTACGAAATGAGCAAATCTTACCAACTGCATTACTTTACATTACATTGCCTTGCTATTGATCTGGGATGGGATGACCTGGTCGTGGTGCAGTAATAACAGAGCAGACCATTCCACCTTTTAATTGAGTTTCACCAAAAATCGTGAGTTGTCCTGGCAAAGGAGCGTCTTGCCTTGTCTTGGGTGGATCAAGCTAGGAATGTGGAATCTATCTATTTGGCTCAAATTGAAAATATGATGGTGTCAGCTAGCCTAGGTATTGGTAGTGTAGTGGATTGACTGACTTGACGGTGGATTGATTACTGGCCGAATAATAGTTTGGATGTGGAATGGGAGCTCGTGTAATAATAATAATGATGATGAGTCTGGTTATTCATTCCATATTTTCTACTACTTCTCATTGCCCACCTAACCAACAATACGATTAGGTGTGTGAGATGATTAGTCAGCCACAAATTGGCAATTTGAGAGGCACATCTCTCTCCGTTCTGGCGAATCATGAATTCTAATGGTACCAATATTTATAATTATTTGGGGTCCTTTGCAGGATTATTACTTGGAAATTGGCAATTTGAGAGGCACATCTCTCTCCGTTCTGGCGAATCATGAATTCTAATGGTACCAATATTTATAATTATTTGGGGTCCTTTGCAGGATTATTGCTTGGGTGTGGTGAGCCCTTGGATTTAGTTGAAGAGTTTGATTACGCCAGTAAAACCAAATGACTCCGGTATTGAGTAAGCGGACCCTGTAATGAGAAAGCACTTTAAGAGTCCGGCTCTAAATAAATGCTACTCATCCCTGGCTCTCAATGGTTTATTACAGCATCATGTACACATTAATCTGAGCACTCATTAGTCTGTAGGTAGGTACCTTAACCTGAGCAATTATAAACTGGTTACACCATCCAGCCACCCAGACTAATCATCATAATCATGTCATAAAAACTGGCAAACTTTTGAATCCGCTCGGAAAGGATTACTTACTATCTAGTAGGGGAGGAACTATTTTTTATTGGAAACTGATCACGAGAATTCTTAATATGAAAGTAATTATAAACCAGTAATAGCCAAAGAAATCTGTTTTCTTTAATCTGTGCCAGAATTGGTCCGGGTTTTGGTTGATTAAATATTAGGAATCCTAACTTATCTCTGGGTTGGCTCACATCCTTGGTTTGTTCAAATGCAGAACCACATTCGGACCTATTGTTTGCTAGTCTTTAATAAAAATGCCCATATCTGTGCAAAATTCCACCCCCTCCTATCCGTGCAGTATGAGTGAGCCAGGGTGTCGCGCTAATAAAAGTAGAATCTCTCTCTCTCTCTCTAGTCTGGACATGGACTGGGCGAGTCCATGTCCACCCAGCTTTGCATTCATGCAACCACAATAATTTACGACTTGACGACATTTATTACATCAACCCACCTCTTCAACTTGTTCCTCGCAAGCGGCATGAACCGGCCAGAGTCCAGTCCAGTCAGAGTTGGAGAACCTAAATTCCTTGCTCATCTTTACTAACCAAACCATCCCTCTTTTCCTCTACTCTGAGCCATAGTTTACTTGGTATTCCATTCCCAGTAATTTGTTACTCTCTTTAAGAAACACATGTCATTTGTTGGTATGGCATGGGATGCATGGGTGGGTGGGGATGACGGCCTTTCCTTCATCTTCCATTGTGTGACTCGTCTTCTCCTTCCCAAGCCATGACTGGGTTGGGACCAACTGTCACTCATTGCAATCCCACTTTTTTTTACACTGACCAAACCTCAGCCCTAGTCAAATGTAATAATAAAATATTCTTGTATTGACACACCACCAAGTTGCTCATTTAGTGGGACACACATCCAAATAGTTGGGTTACACATATTATCCTTATTCTATTACAAGGAGTAGAGGAATATCTATGGTTCCTGTCCTGCTCCTCATCTTCAAACTTTGTTAATTGTGCCCATCTCAGGCCTTGTTTTATAAAAGAGCTTTTCCAACTCATGCCTTGGAATGAGAGTCCAAGGCAAGGCGATGGATTTGCTTATTATTTTATCTCTTTTTATTTTGGATGGGCCGAGTCATCTCGACTAATCAGCCCAGGACACAATTGACATGTGTATACTTCTGCAAGTCATTCCCACACCTTACAAATAGTAGTCCAAGTATGGCACCAATACCTCGGATACTGTCTTCTGCAGTATCAAATGCAGAATAATAAAGCTAAATACTTACACTAATGAGTACACACATATTTAGTCAACCTAGCCTGCAACAAACTAGAAAAATCCTTAACTTTCCTTAAATTAAATTAGTTTGCATTTAAAGTCCAAGAATTACAAAGTTCTAAATGAAGGCTTGACTCTGGAATAATCCCGGATGCGCCTGGAACGACTTTTTAAAAACCTTCTCACTTGTAGGCAGTCTCTAATAAAAACCAGAGTTGTCCCACTCCAGTAACTGCATTCAATATAACCACTTATTTTCTGCAAATTAATGCAAATAATTTCCCCTCTCTCCAACCCACAAGAAACTTGATTATTTCTAGTTGCTCTCTTAAAAATGAGTTTTACTCCCCTAATTTTTATTTAGAAGGGTCATAAAGACAATAATCCGACTGGATTTGGATTAATTGATTGATTCCTTGATAAGAATTTATTGGATTACATGTGTCCGACAAATCTTTACATGCAGTCAAGCCCATGTTTGAGTGGAGCTACGCTGATTTATGGGCCTCGTTAATAATTTTATGGACAAGTTATATACAGTCAAGTCAAGTCCGGTTGACTTTTTTATTAAGAGTGTACACTCTCAACTGCTTCTCTGTGGAAATTAAGTAAAATCAGCTTTTGTTTATTTAATTGAAATCAAATAAAAGAGGACAAGTCAGTGAGTGTGGGTTAGTCGGATTATTTATGAGCAGAATCCAGTTTAGCCTGTAATGACAAAGTTACCATTCATTGTCAGCGTGTACCTGGGCGTGTTACTATTCTCCTGATTTCCTGGCCTCCATGCAATTGATATCTTTGGTTGCTTACTTTTGTGTGACAATTTGCTCCTTGCAATTGCTCCAAATCGGGAGATATTGGGCAAATTAATCCGGATATTAGTCAAAATCAAGTCCCGGTGAGATTGACATGTTACCACCTAGCCGCTTGTTGACGTGACATTGTTCCTTTGATTTGACCAGCTAGCTGTTCACCGACAGAATAAAAAACTAGAGCAGATCCAGACAAAAGTACGTCATGCTGAGACCAGGTTTTTTATTGTCCATCCATCCATCCATCCCATTCACCTGCCTGCCTTAATCAGAGTAGATTCAGAGCTGAATTAAAGAGATGGACAGAAAAAAACGCTATAAAATCCTCCCAGACATTGAAACTAATCAAGTTGGAAAGTTTGAGGAAAGTTTAAGATTTGAAAGTGTGCAATATTTGACAATATTTGGACTGGCAATTTGTGCGTCTTTATTTTATTGGGATGCATCACGACAGGTGGGCACAGGTGGGTAGATTTATGGCGCCCGTGTGGTTATGTAACGGTACATAAATAGGATTTGGAATGCGTGACAAGTGGGTGGATGGTCAGATTTTGACACCAGGGCGGAGACTGGATTAAAAGGATATCTTACGGAAACTGGAGCATATTAGGGAGCTGATTTCCGGAAGAAGTACTGAATATTTGTAGGAAATCACCTTTCATTTCGAAGTTGTGGCCCTGTTGACGTGGGAATCTTTTAGTGTGTCCATAGGAGGTCCACGACTTCACTCTGTAGATAATATTTGTTGGTGTGCTCTTTCCTAATTAGAAAATGGTAGCCATGGAGACCATCTTTGAAAGATGATCTTTTCCTACTTCCTCATCTCTGGGTGGGAGCAAGTTTAGTGTCCAATGTCCAAGCGGGGTTTAGATTCTTCGACCGTGTTTGTCACGTGGAATTTATGAAATTAGGCGAAATATTTGATCATTTAGAATTGCAGGAAACACAGACGTGGAGTAATGTCACTGGAAAATGGCTGAAACCCATAAAAAGCCTTCACATTTATGCTTCTAAAACAATGCCTTGCTATCCCGTCGTATTTCATGTTTTCCTTCCTTCCTCCTCTGACTCTGGCATTGTTTGAGTTGGTCAGAGATATTTTTTTACTCTGTCAGCCAAACAAAAACAATGCTCTCTCCTCCAACTAATTGAAAATTGGAGAGATTTGCTCATCACGGACTAACTGTCACGACTCACGACGCCAACATTGCGTACTTGTCCTCACTCCTTCCTTCACATTATGTAGCAAATTACAAACAACAACCTACCTTGTCTGCGCGGGATTGGATGGGATTAGAATGGAATGGAGCGTGAGGGTCAGAGGGCATCTTCTTCTAAAAGAACAAACTCATTTACAAATGTCACATTTTCCACGGGCCAATTTATTATTTTGCAATAGATCCCAATCCCAAGTGGATGGACGAAGGAATCAGATCTGGCCTTCTTTTTAGGATTACACCACTCACTCAGTTAGAGATGGTCAACTAGTTGGTTGATCTCATTTAAGAAAGGGAATAGTGAGTCTGACACAAAGTTATTTGAAATGTTTGCCGTTCCACCCACTTTCCTCAGGTATGCGCTCTTCTGCAGATGAGCGTGCCTCTAATAATGTTTTGGGTTCGTGTGTTTGAGGCGTGGTCTCATTTTTTGAAATTAATCCCAACACTTTGACCCCAAGATGGGCTTAAACAAGGAGAAGGACTGAATTTGCGGAGGTTTGTCCACGAAAAGAAAGAAGGAAAGCTATTGTATTCCGTGGTTAAGGTACTTATGGGGAAGTGGTTGTAAGTACGTGGTGGGATGAGGCAAGAAATAAGATCATGTTGAAAGGATAAGAGCGTGGGAAAGGTGGTGGAATGGCTAAAAAATTGGATCATCATCCTATCCCATCCTTTAATCTGATCTGATTCCATCTTGGAGAAGGGTGATTCATGGAGAGATCTCTAATAATCTCCACCACACACCAGCATGGTCCTTGTCGGAGACAATTTGCTTGAGTTTATTTGCCAGGATAGCCCACCGGGAGGGAGACAAGCACATCTCATAAAATAGGTATGGCTGCCAATCATTTATTGGCAAAAGATTAGCAAACTTATGAGATTCCGGCTAAAATAGTTATTGCCAAGGGCTCTATCCCTGCAGGCCTTAGGAATGAGTTGTCCATTTCCATATCTACCCCACTAAAAGGAGGACTAAATAAACAAATGATTTCTTACAAATCAATAATACGCAACTCTAATAACTACCCGTTGTGGACATTGGTTCATTAACTGGTCCATTTAATGCATACCCATTGTAGTCCAACTGCTATGTAGTCTTGCCTTGGTACATTACCTCCTTGTTTCTTTAAACTCCTGCCTCGCCTCCTTTCCAAGTTGTTGATGGGAATATTAATGTGATGACTCTGCACAAGTTATTATCTCGTGGTCAGAATTTATTTAGATTTACATTTACCCATACCCCACAATCTCCCCTGATTGAATTATTATTGGAGTCAGTCTCAATTGTAATTGATTTCTCCACTTCATTTCACACTCCACTCCCCGTGCCGTAGGTGGGTGAGGTCTCGTCTAGTCCAAGCTCTGGTCTCCCAATAAATCAGACCAGATCAAAATCTCTCATTTTAACACAACCTCTCTTGCATACGCAATTATTCCGCTGTGCTCAAACTACCCGACACAAGTCAAATAGCGAGTAAATGTAAATAACTTGTCGTCCAATTACGTCCCATTGTTTGTACTGGCGTCCTTAATGAATACCAGAGTAAAAAAAATAATAAGGTAACAAAACAACAACCTGACTAGTTCCTGCTGCTGCTTGGTCAAAGTTTGGAATTGATGTTGACAAGGAGTCTTAACAAGGGTTGACATCATCATCAAATCAACAATTATTCATTTATGACTTGCCCTAACAATCCCCCAACAATATCCGTCTCTGTCGGTGAGGCTGTAATGGAACTAATCGGCAGACACGGCAATAAATAATAGGAATCAAGAGTTGAATGCTGGGTCAACAATGGTCACTTGTAAACTACAATTTGTAATGGAAACTCAAGCAAGGAATGGGATTAAGGAGTGCAAATATTTGAGATTTCAGTGATTTCAGTGATATTCTCGAGGTTTAGGGAGTGGTCTCATGTTTTAAACTTCTTTTTGTTTTGTCCTCGTCCGGTTGACTGGCTGACAGAGGTGTGATTGACTGGACAATAAGTTTGTGGGTGGATGTCAAAAGACAGTTGTGGGTGTGGCAGTAGGTTGGGCACAGAGGACCAAGTAAAGTATGGGAATTTGGCAAGAAAAAGATCCATCCAAACAATTATTGGGGGCCATAATGCAATTATTAGAGTCTTCTTCTTAAAGAAGCCACAAACAATGGAATGAAATGACGGGAATTAATTGGTTTGTGGCTCCGTAGTTTTATTGTTGCCTTACCTGCCTGGATGATGTGGATATTTTATTGAAGATTTAGTAAAGAGATGAGAGGTCTCAATAAATTAATAAAAGCCCAACCAACCAAGGGATAGAGTGAGAGCAATAACTCTTGTTTTATGACTTATTTATGTTCCATTTGGACTTGGTTTGATTTTGCAATTAAAATTATAAAAGAGTCATTAATGACCAGAGGAGAAGAGAAGATGAGATTTATGGGGTGGCTAAATAAGGACAGACCCATTTGTACCTGTCCCCCATTACGTGTAGTAGATAGAAGAACCATTTTGCTATGTTTTGTACCCTTTTCCACACTAATTCCTAAGTCTTTGACTCTCACAGGAAATTAGATAATCCACAAAGTTTTAGTCCACGGGTGGGGGGTACAACTACAAGAGTTTCATTAGGAACAAATTACCTTTCCCGAGGAAATATCCTTGTAAGGCAGTAATACACGCAATATTCTTTCGAGTTTGCATTCTTTTCCTAAATGGATGCAAAACGCTTGGCAATCAAGATTTTGAACGGATATCTCTCCGGGGCTGGGGTAGATAATAATTTCTAAATATTTTTATAAAATTACAAAGTTTGTAATGAAAATTTATGGCACTCCACCCAAAACAAGTTGGTTGTAAGATTTCAAATACTCTTCCACCTCCACAATCACCATAAAATAGGACTTTGTTTGGTTTAGGTGTCTAATCAGCATTTAACTGACGCCAATTTGGGCTGAGGCTCATTTGCAAATTCATCTCTCTGCCACTTTGATTGGGTTGGGTCGAGCGTGGTGCCTGCATTTTAATTAACTTTTCTAAAAACAGAGAAACTCTTAATTTCTTGGGGTGAAGGGTGTGAACAAGTATTTGGTAAAATTCTCAACATTTTATTGGTTCACAGCCAGAGATTGGATTCCATTGAAATAATTTGATTGTCTGATTTATAATTGTGGATTCACCATTTTACCAAATATTGCCTATCTACCTTTTTGCCCGGTGTCTTACATAATATTGCGTAATCTCAGCCAATCCTCCTCTTAATCACCTCTGCCGTCCACCAACCAACCAAGCAATACCTTTACTTGACCACTGACTGAGTGAGTGACTGAGTAATGACTGCATTGTCAAATGACTCCATTGTTGTAGGCTACAACATAATAATGGGAGAGCAAGCAATATAATATTTACTACTTAAATACATCAAAGCAATCACCACCAGCACGAAGATTCCTCTCTCTGGGACAAGGACAGTTTTTATTTTAGCCACTTTTTTCTCCTTTTTCTTATCCTGTTGAGTTGCATGGGCACATAGATTATGTAATTGTGGAGTTGGCTGGCTCAAGGTCCTTCCCCAGAGGAAGGACCATAATGCCACCAAAAACGGAGAGTTAAAAAACAAGGGTCCATCATGACGGGTAATGAAGTGTGGATGTGGTGGATGGACATTAAATGAATGATGATGCGTCCTGTGGAATTGTGATGGATGATTGGAATGGGAACTGGGTGAGAGATGACATGACAACAATCACAACAAATTAAATGACTGAGTCTCTTTTATCCTGTCCTTGTAACTTATTTGTCTCTGACTGAAAGAGGATTTGATTCAACCCTGTAAAAAAGTAATAGAGTGTCCCTGGCATTTATATAAACTCTTTCAGAAACTTGGCATTCAAGTAATTTGAAAACATTGTAGTCCTAGTCATGCCTTCATTCTGCAATTGCACAATTTGTGCCAAGAATCTTAGAACTGCAAGTGATTGGCTAGCTAGCTACCCGCTGCCTGGTCTGGTCAGTGGACAAGTTGTTGAAATTCAGAGTTGAACCCGGATCTAGTAGAAAAGTCAGGAATATCTCAAAAAGTTGAGCTTATAGCCAGTCGGAGAGAAGTTATCCGAGAAGTGTTGTAATTTATTGGATGAGTGGTATCGTCCGTCCATCCATCCATCCACGGGGTTCTTACTCACCTTCCATACTTGCTCCTAGTAGCAATTAGACCAGGTTTATTATAGGGGTGGACCAGGCAGCCAGGTATCTTTCCACCAGGTCCGAGTCAAGATGTGGTTTTATAGAAAAAAGATGAAATTCCAGTTCTCTCTCTCTCTGCTTTCCTTAAAGTTGGCTAAATGTTCCACACTCGCCGACAACCGGATTCCCTTGCTACTTGAGAATGATGGATCAATGATATTCACTCATCATCACTAAATGACCGTCTACCGGCCAATTCATGAATCCAACCCATGTCCAAGTTTTTACCGAGTAATTAGAGTAGTGTGGTGTCCTTAGCTGCTCAGTCAAAATTCAAGAACCAGAAACTGTAACCCAATTTTTCCTTTAATTTCAGAAAGTAGCCGCGTCAAACGAGCCCCACCCCACCCACTGGCCCGTCTATCCACCCTCCTCTCACGACGAGATCGTGACACTCACCACCACACCCCCCGACTCTCATCCCGCCATCCAGTCCCACCCTCCTCCTCCCACTCCCACTCTCACTCACACAACAATAATAACAACAATGACGCCTCCATTCTCAACTTACACGCCAACAAGTCCCCACTCCCACTCCAGGCCCTGTTCAAGGATTCTTCCTCTCCTACTGGCTCCCTTCTCTCCGGACCCCTGTCCACCTCCTCCCTGTAAGTCAACCACTAACTCCCACCAGTGGGTGTGACTAGTAAACTAATGCTCTTTATTTATTTCCAGCCTATTTCCACCCCTGCTGACGGACTCCCTCCAACTCCACCTCCTCCATCACGCCCGTCTCTCGGAAGCCATGGGGTTGAGAACACATTTCCTTCCACCCGGACCCCAATCCACACCCTCCGCCACACCCTCCTCCCGCCGAGACAGGGATCGAGTCTCTTCTCCACCCTCCTCCGGACCTCCACCCCTCATTCCCCCTCCCTCCCACTGCTCCCCATCTCCCTCCGTGTCCACCTCTCCGTCCACACCCTCTCCTCCAGAGGCGTCGGGAGGAGGAGGTGGCATCCGCCGCAGAAAAGTTCATCGCTGTGATTTCCAAGGATGTGAAAAAGTTTATACTAAAAGCTCACATTTGAAGGCGCATAAAAGGACGCATACGGGTAAGCGCCAGCTAACCCTGAGATAAGTGCCTTATCATGCCTCTGTCCTTGCTATCTTTCAGGTGAGAAACCTTATCAATGCACGTGGGAAGGGTGCACGTGGAAATTTGCGAGAAGTGATGAGCTCACCCGACACTACAGGAAGCACACGGGTCAAAAGCCATTCAAGTGCCATTTATGTCAAAGGTCATTCTCTCGCTCCGACCATCTCTCCCTCCACATGAAGAGACACTGATGGGGGACACTTCTCCCCACAGGAAAATATCAAATATTATTATCAGAGCAATCTCAATCTCCGTCCAGAAACTAACTCGGAATGAATCTCATGCGGTGCTATTAGTGGGCTACATTTTTATACAGCAAAGCCTGATAAGTGTCTCGGGATAAGTGCCTTATCCAATTTAAAGTAAGATGCAAGGGTCCAAGTTGCTCAGATTTAAGACATTTATTCAAACAGGGAACAAGATGATATGTAATTAGGCGAACACTCCAAATTAGCTGTGTGAGATAAACTAAGATAGAAGGAAGAGATATCTGATAAATTGTTAGCTGGTTAATTAATAGAGTAGAGATAGTAAGAGAATTTAGTCAGATAGTGAAGGTCGTCTATTTACAATATAATATTTTTAGTACATCGCCGCCCTAATCCTATGAAATTAAGGGCCGTCTCTTAAGAGGAAGTTCGTCCCATTGTAGGAGAAGGATGGGATAAATAAATGAGATATATTTTTCAAAATTATGGAAAATTGAGACAAGCATTTCTCTAATTTTACATGGTGCATGAATAATACCCAAAAAATAAATGCTTCCACCGCAGGATGTATGACTTACTTCCAATGGACAGATGCGATATCTCAAAACATTTCAAATCTCAATGAATCCTATTATGCAATAAAAAGGCATGCTTTCTCTGAAAACGCCCAAATCTCTCCGTCAGTAGTATCAATTATTATTGTAGTAAAATTGCAAATAGCCATTTTATCACAAAAAGAGTCATTTTATCACAAAAATTCCTTCAATATTCTTGCACCGTGTAACCTAGGCTTGGGCAGGGGTGGTATAGTCACAAATACAGAATCCCTTTCCGGTATCGAATCCCAGACAAGTTCCTTTGTTGGCAGCATGATTCGCTTGGCACTCAATGTTGCACGTACCCTGGGTATCAATGGGGCCACAGATCACAGTGGAATACCGGACTCGAAGGGCTTGAGCCAATAAAACGTCCAACGCGGCGTCAGCTGGATAAGAAACGGATATTTTAATTGATTGATTATTCCGAATTCCTCTCAATCCTCCTCTCATGATCTCCACTTACTTTGCGCGTTCTTCAAGACTTTGTTGG
The DNA here is from genome assembly GCA_036491905.1 of Folsomia manolachei. NCBI lineage: Eukaryota > Metazoa > Arthropoda > Collembola > Entomobryomorpha > Isotomidae > Folsomia > Folsomia manolachei. The sequence continues at coordinate 35,529 of JAAXNX010000205.1, forward strand.
CAGTGTAGGACGGGCAAACGTATTTGGCTCCACCAGAGTAGTCGCAGATGCAGGAGGATCCTCCATCGGGTTGTGGGACGCATTGTCCACCAGCCGTAGCGTTGTGGGTCTCCATACAATCCACATTACACACATGACAAACTTCCGCGGCAGAGTCTAACCGACCGCAAAGCGCATCCAGCGGCACAGCCACAGCTCCCACGTGAACATTTGTCCCCACCACGTTCAGAGAGATGCCGTTCGCGGCAGCTGAAAGGAATCAGAAATGTCAAATTAAATTTCATCCCTAAAATTTACAGTTTCCTGCTAATAACGCCAAAATCTCTAGTTTTTTAATGACTTAGTTGTACTCACTGTCAACGATGGTATCGATGATACCGGCGCTAATTCCGCACACACAGGCGACGAGGAGGATGGTGGAAATCTTGGCGAAACTCATTCTCAAGCTGGATTCAACTTTATTTGGTTGACTAGTAGCTGGGAAGGATGTAGGAATTGTGAGACCTTTTCTGGATCCTGGTGGCCTTTAAATACCATTTCTAAACTGCTTTAAAAGTTGGGGTACAATTTGTAAACTGTATCTAACAAGGTTGAGCGACTGCACGTGGCAAATAAATCCCATGCAATTTTGCAAGCAAGCCACTCGCAATTATATAACTGCAAAAGGTAGTTGCTCGAGTAAATGTTATCTGGAAATTATATAATTTACTAAAATCCTGCCATGAATGGTTTATATATTACATCACGCCCAGCATACCTACTAGAGCTCCGGATTACACAACAGGTTAAATATTTACCTACGTCATTCCGATGAGATCTTATCTAACCGGAATTTTAGTAATGTCCCCGGATCTTTGACATCTACACAAATTAATTTCTCCAACGCGTCACTAGGTTAAGTTCAATCACTGCTTCTTGCGCTATTTTTACTGCAGAACTTGATTAAATCCCTTGCATAAGAAACTTACGAGTCACCACGTGCATCTTATCAAGCTTCTCCACTGATAAGATTCATTCCAACTTTAACCACAAAGTTGCAACAATTTCTGTTGCATAATGCATGCCCAAAAATGATATCATCCTCAATTTAAGTAAATATTTCCATTTATTTCAAAAAATATGGAGTCAATCATTCATTTCCTTACTTAATTAACCTAGGGACACGGAAATATCACAAGCACCACCCACTCAGGCATCAAAATATTCTTGTTTTCCAGTCCATAATAATTTCCAATTAATTTCATGACACTTGTTACATGGCTGGAATTTGGCTCAATCACCTACATTACCGTCTAATTACTTACTTATTAGCCTACCTATATAAGCTCATCTTGAATAAAGTAACTTCTGAGCAATGGACAAGGACTTATTGGCGATAAGATGGCATCTAACTACGCTACCCTACTTACTCACTAGTTAATAATTAATTACACTCTCACACCACGCTCTACAATATTAACCAGACTCTGAGCTAGGAAAAGGAATCTGCTCGATTTTCTTAGTTATAAAAATAACGGGTTTCTCTCCAAATAAAATTTCCAACTTCCAAAATTTCCTAACTAAATTATATGCACCAATTACTGAGGAACTTGATATTTTGCTTGTTCAAACTCTTATCCTTATCGCCTCCAAGCCTGTTCCGAGGGTGGTGGCGTCTCATCATTGACTCCATACTTGATCCCTTCCAGCAACCCCGTGGAAAAGCCTTTTGTCCCCTCTACCAATCCGGAGAATAGATTTCCACCCGTTTTAGCCGCCTGGACCACACCCGACGCCAAGATTTCCTTAGTTCCAGCCACCCAGTCCACCGCCGTCCCCACGGTTTGGGACACGCGACNGTTTTAGCCGCCTGGACCACACCCGACGCCAAGATTTCCTTAGTTCCAGCCACCCAGTCCACCGCCGTCCCCACGGTTTGGGACACGCGACCACTAACATCCCCCAAAATATCAAAAGCAAATGGAAGTGTTCCGGAGAGAGACGTTTTCGCCGCCGCCAAACTTGCGACCAGATTTGACAGCACATGCAATAATCCTCCCGTCACGTCACCCACCGTTTCGAGAAGCTTCTTCAGAACCAAAGCTCCAGAACGGACGGCCTACACCAAAAACAAACGTTTTTAAGTATCCTTCACCAGGTCACTTGCTCCCTTATCACGGTCACTTACAACCGGCACACTTTTCGCAGCTTGTTGCGTAACTCCCGCAGCAGCATCTGTGGTCTGCGCCAGAGTATCCGCAGCCCCAACAATTAGCGGTTTAAGGAGAGACAACGCCAAATTGGGAAGTCCCAACATGAGGCGGATCAACTGACCAAAAACATTTCCTGTTGTTCCTCCCACAGACTTGAGATTTGTGGCGATAACATCACCCGGTCCCAGGGCGTCTGGTCCGTACGGAGGATCCCGATAAATGGCGGGATTTGGTTGATTAGAATACGGCACACCCTCCACACCCATCGAGTCCAGTTGATCCTTTTGACACGGACAGTTCATAACCTTGTCCAACATGGCGTTACCTGGGAACACATAGAAATTTAAACTTTCCCGGGCTGCGAGCTTATCAAAGTTGAACTTACCCGTCATAAAGTATTGTCTCGCAACCCGGGAGCTTCCATCGGCCACGGGACTAGTGTCCGATTTGGCAGAGGCAGCCCCAGCAATGGGCGAGGTGGACTTGGTCGTCGTAGTTCCGCTCGTGGTGGTGGTGGTACTACTTCCGGCAGCCTTCTTATTTTTAACGGACTCATCCGCAAAGTACGTCGGGAAGGTTCAGGGCACGGAGGACGTCCACAATGTCGTCCTAATAAATTGCCAGTTAGCTGTGATAAGGTACTTATCATAATAGTGTGAATTACTTGTTTATCTGCCGAGGTGGAGTTATCCTTTGCTTTAGAGGATGGCGTTGTTTTGGCTGTGGTGGCCGTGGTTTTGGCGACAGTCGTACTTTTCGGGGTGGAAGTCGTGGAGTTGCTTGCTTGGCGTCGCTCCCGACTCAAGGGGCTGCCCGAAGAGAGACCAACCAGGGTCAGGGTTAGCAGGAAGCCGGTGACCAGGTAACCCCGCATTTTGATGGGATTCCGATTCTGGACAGAACAAAGTATAACATTTTATGATTAGCCATGACCTTGATTAGGATAGGATACATGATTCAATTGCTTTTTTAGCTACTCAAGTTTTAACTCGTGGCGTGGGAGCCTTAGTCTTATCTTGGTAATGGTATTCTGTCGTTTGGTGTGAAAATGGAGACTTCACCTTTGTTGGAGGACTTTACATTGCAATTCAGAGTCACTTATATCAAGCAAAGGGATCTTTATTAGCTCATAAGCCAGTCATCTCTAATTATTCCCACAAACCAAAGGCTTCTTTTTTTACCAAATTATTACCACTTTTGTGTAAAAAGGATGACAAATGGAACGACCCTCGGGGATAGTGCCTCAGTCAAATCCACATCTACCGAATTATTTATCAGCCATTACATCGAATCATAAATTAAAGTCTATTATTACTCAGTTATAATCTTATATTGGCATGTTTCCACTCAAAAACTGCACCAAAGATGACACCAACTTGGCAACAAATTGATTAAAGTCTCATAACCACTCATAACTTATTGCATTCATCTCATTGTTGGTTGCATCCACTCATTTCAAATCTTCTAGAATGTCACTGGTATCTTGCTAAGCTAAGTGAATGATGGGCCATCCCAGCGTCTGTCTTCATTCTCGGATGATGATGCAAGAGATAATAGGTCAATCTCTGGCGAGTAGGA